>JAAIXI010000237.1:11696940-11789653 GCA_013403645.1 Heliconius nattereri | reverse complement strand
CAATTATGTACGGTGGCAGCGTAGGATCCAAAAAAAACCGATTTTACTTAAAAATACTTTATTAAGAATTAACTTATGGTTACAAAGGTGAGACTTGCTCAAAGTCGGAGACAAGAATGATTTTATATTCTACGTTTAATTCTAATTTTAATTATAACAGCAGGTGCGGGGATTCAAATAACAATTCCAAGATTTAAGAGAATTGTGCAATGTATTAATTGGAAATGAAATTATGGGTAATGTTGTGGGACATGTTCTGGGTGGTCCTAGGTCAGCGATTCCCGGGTTGTGTGGGAACGTAACAGCTTTAAAAATATTGTAACAATTTACCCCGGTCTGTTAACAACTTGCCCCAAGTCGGGGTAAGTTGTTACTTTCCGACTTCAGTCATAAAAAAAATTATAACAAAAATGTCTTACAAAGAATACCCCAAATTACTGTTTTAAATGCAAGTCTAGATATGTAAGTTGAATTTGATTATATTGTATAAATACTGAAATCAAGTATTCGTAGCAATATTTGAGGTTAAAAAAAATCGGAGCTTTTGGCCCCGCTCTCCCCTACTAACGAACCTTGATAACGAATAAAATATATCTCAACGAGTTATTCTTTGTTAAGTATTAATTACTTCGGGAGAAATGTTATTAATTTTAAAACTTTAGCAAAATATAGTTTTTGATTATTTGATCTATGATCAAACGGTTACAGTTTAACTATTAGCACAATAGATGGCGCCCTAGCAAGATTCTCTAAAAAAAAAAGAATTTGGAATCGTTTTAATTACATGACTGTTGATAAAAAATATATATTTTTTAAGCAAATTTGTTCATAGTAAAAACTACTGAATAAAATATAAAGAAAATTAAATAGTCTGTAAAGAGTACACTATTAAAACAATATGTGCTCAAAGTTTTCAAGTTTATGTTTGAGAAACGAGAAACTGTTGACTACATAGACATAAGTACTGTAATGAATGTTGATAACACGTACAACGTGTTGCGTTACTATTTGCTAAACATTTATTCCGTCGGAATGAATATTATTAATTTTAATACATCAAAAAAAGCAAAACGTTGTTTACTATTAATATTATGTTATGTTAAGAGAAATTTAACTAAACTAAATCAGCTTCACATTAATAGATGACTCAATAGATTCTGAATTGCGCTGCAATTCTTGGCGAAAGAATGAAGTTTGAAACCTCTCGATTGGAATAACTGTTGATGAAAAATGAATTATTAATGAATGATAACGTTACTCTCTATCAAACATGTATTTAAAGATATCAAGAAATTTATATTTGAGAAAGTAGAAACAGAATTCTAAGCATATTGTTGCGTTATTAATTATTATTAGTTAAAAATTAATTACATCGGAAAAGAATAGTAATCATCTCAATACTTTAGTAATACATAATATTTTCGATAAACATAATTAAATGTTAAGTTTTTTAGTTAATCTACCCATATAATGAATCTGTAGAGGAGCAATTTCTGTTGAAAATATTAGAAAAAGAAATGCCACGGTGTTAAAGGATGGTTATATATATGTAATCTAATTTTAAATGTATTATCTGTTTTTCTATTTACATAATACATTTTTGTGTAAAATGTACAAAACTAATGTACCTACATTACTTTTACACATAAAAATAGTGCGTAATTTAGGGTAATATTTACTTTTTTTTAGTTTAGTTTGTTTAATTGCAATCACTTTACTCTACCAAAATATATATAGTATATATGCATGTATGTATGTTGTGTTTTTATCAGTGTATGTATGTTTATATGATAAATAACTTCTTTATATTTAATAATATCATATTTTGCACCTTTCTGCTATCCTTTATGTATGTAATAAATTCTTTCAAATGATTGCATGTAAGAAAGTACTTTTAGTGATAAGGCCCGCCATTGCACTTTTTTATTGTATTTTTGTAAATATTGTAACAATATTGTTTCTTTGTTTTTTAGTGCAATAAAATATTATTATTATATAATAGCTGACCCGGTGTCCCGAATAGCAGAATAAGTATTAAAAAACAAAAAATAAAGAACAAACTGTTAGGCGGTACGAAGTTCGCCGGCTCAGCTAGTTTCTTAATAAATTTCTATAGTAACTATATCTATATTATACATTTTTATAAAGCTCTTTGTTTCTTCTTTAAGAAAATATATTTAGTGTATAGTTAAAAAAATATATTTAAAAAGATATCTTAAAATTTTTAAAAGTGTTATATTTTAACATTTTCATATTTTCAATTGGAGTTTTCACTGTTGCCGCTGGCTGCCGCTGCCGAGATAACTATATTTATGTATACTAGAACTATTCAAGAATTAGGGGAAAGAATAAAATTTTACGCATATTTGCGCCATTTTGATGCCATTTGTCAATTTTTGACATTTCATGAATACTGCTTTTATTTTAAATAATTGGTATCTTATTTAGTTCTTTTTTGTTCTATAAGTAGAAAAAACTATCAGAATGTTTATTTTAACGTGGAAAATAATAATATGTCTATTTTTGAAAGAGCATATTTGTTTTGAAATATTACCGTTTTTGTGGTCATTCCTACCACGAACGTGATAAAATTATATTTTTTTTTTATGTGAATAAACAATATTATGTGAATACAAAATAAAATATTTAATCAATTTCATGTGGACAAGTATAAAAAGACCAATTATAACTAGTTGCTTTCATTAGAGTAACCGGGCTTTGCCGCATTGTTTCTATTACTGTTCCCTATTTAAAAGATATACATATATTTTGTGCAACATGAGTGAATTCGTTTGCAGTAGACGTAACTTATGCACTTTTATAATTGAAGGGAGAAATACTTCTGAAATAGAAAACTATTTAAAGGAGAACTTCAATTTGTCGTCATCAGACGTACAAACTATAATGAACAACATTCATAAAGATTTAGTAACAAAATGCAACGAACGATGAATAATGGCTCAGCGAAAAAGATAACGTTTTGAAAACCAAAACTCGACATGGTTGGATGGTGAATTTAAAGTAAATTTGAATGCGTGTGGTTCTGCTACAAAATTGCAAGAAGCTAACCTGAATACTTCTGGAGAATGTGGCAGGCCCTCGAAATCGTATGAAGAGTGTTCCGAACGAACGAAAAAAAGTAAGAATATGGAATTGATTCAAGAATATGGACTGGGATTTGTGCACAATTCTTATCTCCAAGGCTTGCGATCCATAGGTGAAAATGAGGAAGCTTCTATTGTAAATATTATAAGAAGTAGACCTAAGAAAGAAAAAAGAGATATACTACATTAAAACTTAAAAAATCCGAATGAAATAACTTCTTTTACATAGGTAGAAGCTTTGAATATTTACATTGAAACAGATTTGTCAAAATCTCAATATTCGTATTTAAGAAATTGTCTAGCTAACCAAAACTTGACAGTCTTTCCATCTTATAGATCTTTGGGTGAAGCTAAAGAGGCGTGCTATCCACCAAGCATAATAGTTATCAACACAAGTGCTAAAGTAAATTTACAGGATCTTTTAGATTACACTATGACTCGAATATTACAGATAGAGTCAGTATCTTCGAATGGTTTTAAGAGTTTAAACATCTTAAGCCTTACTGCAAATGGGGCTGTGATGGTTCATCTGGCCAAAGTGCGTACAAGCAGGTGTTACCTGAAGAAAATAAAGAGATTTCTGATGCTTATTTACTCATAGTTTCCCTTGTGCCATTGAAACTTTTCGATGAAGATAATAACTCAGTTTTATGGCAAATCACTAGTTGTTCCTCAGTAAGATATTGTAGACCAATTTCTATAGAATTGGCTAAAGAAACTTCTCAGAAAACTGAGTCAGTTGTTGCTGACATAGAAAATCAGATAAAGGAATTAACTCCAACGCTTTTAAATAAAAATGGCGAGGTAATACAAATAAACATGAGCTATTTTTAACTATGATTGATGGAAAAGTCGCTCAAGTTTTAACTAATACACCATCTAGTGCTTCGTGCAGTGTGTGTGGGGCAACACCAAGGCAGATGAATGACCTTACAAAAGTAATGGCAAGGGAGGTCAACGAAAACTCTTTCAAATATTGGCTGTCTACATTACATGCTTGGATCAGGTGTATAGAGATGATACTCCATATTTCATACAATTTATCTTTCAAAAAGTGGTCGGCAACAACAAGGGAGGATAAAGAAAGTCATGAGGATATAAAAAGGTTGTGCAGAGACATTTTCGTGAGGATCTCGATTTGCATATAGACAAACCACGACAAAATACTGGTAATAGCAACGATGAAAACACGGCTAGAAGATTTTTTCAAAATTACGAATGCTCTGCAGAAATAACAGGTATTAATGAGGAATTAATAAAACATTTTTATATAATTCTTCAAACTATGTCATCAGGACTTGCCATAAATATCGAAAAATTCGGTCAATATACACTTAATACAGCGCAATTATATGTTAACAAATATAACTGGTATTACATGCCTTCTTCAGTGCATAAAATTCTTATACATGGAGCTCAAATTATACAGTACTATGCAATTCCTCCTATTGGGCAACTTTCTGAAGACGCTCAAGAAGCAAGAAATAAGGATTACAAGAGGTACAGGTTGCACCATGCCAGAAAATGTTGCCGATCAGCTACGAATGAAGATGTCTTTCACATCTTGATGTATACCTCTGACTCATCATTACATGCTTCAGCACACCAAGTGTAACTATATCTAACGAACTGTTTGACGACAATTGTTTGACACAATAAATTCCTTGTTTACGTCCGTATTTTTATTAAAATTATTTTTATATTACATATGAAACATCACTTTTTTATTTAACAGCCTAGATTTAGTATACTTAAGTTACTTTTAATGATATGAGAATAATAATTATTTTTAAACATCTGTCTAGCTTTTATTTATGACGATTTCTAACTTTGATTTTTTTTGTTAAATAACTCATGACTTTTATTAATATCTAATTTATGTCATTGATAGCAAATATATTCAAGTATATATATGCAAAATTTCAACGCTTTGCATTGAAAATTCACTGAGTTACGGATTTTTGACACGAATCGTGTCATTCCGTCCCACTGTGCGGCGCCGCGCTTTGTCTATTAGAGCGGAGAAATTAAAATAATTCACATACATAATAAATTATTCCCCCTGAGGGAATCGAATCCAGGACTATTGTGTTTACAGCCATACTCAGTCTCAAGATAGCCACCAAATATACCAAATATTTATATTCCATCAGTTCATATAGATTCTGCATACCCAACTATATGCGGGATAAACCTAAAAAAAGGAGCAAGGGAATAAAAAAGATCCGCTGACGCGTTTGCAGTCAGGTGTTGTGCGGCCTCAAGTTTCATACTTTGACAGGGTAATTAATGTGTTTAAATTATAAAAATAATTTGCAATTTTTAATTGATTTTATTATAACATGAAAATTTAAAATTTACTTTCTTATATACATTTTAGGTAAAAAAATGATCGACTTCCTAAATAGGGTCCCATATTTTAGTATGCGATGGTGAACTTCTTGTACATTGAAAAGAAGAACCACATCATCAGTGATAGCGTTATCATTATTGTTATCACGTGGACTACGAAACGTCTGTAAGGAACAAAAGCCATTTTAAAAATATTTACATTTACTATTTATTATATTTATATATTTTTAGCTTCACACTGTGTCCCACATATAACAAGGTAGGCAGAGGGTTCCCTCTGCCTACCTTGTTATCGCCACTCGTACTAAGACACACAAATTCAACAACAGTTCCTGATATTAGCGCAAGCAACCATTCCATATTCAACTTTATAATAATAATAGATAAAGATTGAAAAAATACTTACATTTTAAGCAATTTTCTAGCTCTGGGTAAGGTTGATTCGTCTTCCTTAACAACATATTTCCTTGTGCCCAATATATAATCCTTCAAATATGCATCGAGGTTTAATTCCGATAAATCGGTATAGAATATCTTGTTTTCATCTTTATTTATTCTATTTTTTAGTGAGAGAAAGTTTTTATTTCTGAAGTACCATTCCTTGGTAGTGTAGAATTGGAGTACTTTCATACCGTGGCTGATACGTTTGTATACGTTGACCATACTGACAACATAACATAAATGTAATTATTTTAGATGAAACAAATTGGACTAGACTACCCGTGACTAAAATTGGACTAGACGGACTAGTACATAGTGTAAAGTGCTCAGAGTGCCAGGTTCCCAAAAATGTATAAATAAAATTTGGGTTCGTTTCCATTTCGGTCGAATAAAACATTTAATATTTTCGTTTCCCCTCTCTGGTAACGAGCTAAACCTCGCCATCCAACATGCATCACGATAATGTTAATTTTGTTTCGTTAATAATATTTGTTTAGCTTTACGTTTTTTATAGCAACTGTTTATAGCGGGGTAGGCAGAGGGAACCTTATTTTAAGACACCGCCCTATTTTTGATTAAAAGAAATCTATGTCGAGCTTATGACTTTGTTAATCTTTCAAGAAATACTTACAATGTTTTCCTTCCCAATAAAAACAGGAGCATGTCTATCAAATAAGCCGGTATGAAATGCGTTAAGAATACCATTGTATAATGGTATAGTCGATTTGACTTGATATTTCCGCCGGGATACCACAAAGCCACTGTGTACGGAAATTTCAATACCCAGCGCTTACCTAAAGAAAATAAAAAAATGAAAAATATATATATAAAATATATATAAAAAAAAATGTTTCACGCAGTATCCCGCATATCGTCTTCTTGGGTGGAGCCCGTATAAGACGTTATCACGTCAAATAAGTAAAGCTTTCGTCTTTTATAATAAAAATGTTAAAGTATAAAGAAAAGAACTAACCTAATTCAATAATTTCTCTCCAAGTAAACCTTTGTGCTCCTGACAGGGTTATATTGAAGATCGGCATTTTCTTTGGTCTGAAATAAACAAATGTGGATGCAATCTTTAGATAATATACATTTTAATGTATAGGTACTAACAGAATGAAAATTTGTGACTATAAGAAATCTGGTCAAGTTAGCTAATTAATATATATATAGCCCATCTCCAAAATTATCTTAAATATTTAAATAAAATTATCAAAATTATTTAAATATTATGATATAAAATATGTTTTGGATAATTTTGGAGATGGGCTATTTAACATATTAATTTATAGCATTCATATTATCTAGTACCATAAAAAATTATTCGCCATTGGGCAAGTATACGAATTAACATACGGGTGGTTATATAAAAAGAATATTATGTATGTTTTTAAAAATATATTTTTTGAACACTGTGCTTTTTCCATTAGCAGAACGAAAGAAAAGAAAACAGTTAGCTCGTGGCGCTTGTCGCGCGATTTACTTGTATAAATAAACTAGTTCTAATTTAATTACGTAAAATCTGCTAATTTTTAATTTTTAAAGTTTCAATTTAATTAAATATTGATAAACGCGACAAGCTTTTATGATCATATAAATTGTGTATAATGAGGTTATGAGTTGATCATTTAAATTTAGAAAAAAAAAACTTTACTTTTTCCTTATTAGACCGTTTAAATAGAAGCTTTTTCTAAAAAAGATTTTTTGCTTTTAATTTATTTATTTAAAGCTTACTTATCAATAGCTGTCAAATAAGCAATCAATATGCATCCGTTCACCACCACATCTACGGGTACAGCGTCTGCAGTGTAAGATGGATTGCAGAGCATAGTACGTAGGACACCTGGAACAAAATTATAACTTTAGTAAATAAAGTTTTCTTGTCACACTTTCGTAATAAAGGAAATATGACAAAAAATGTGTATTAAAAAAGTTATTGTAGATAATTAAACTGACTTTAAATACATTTGTCTTTAAATGCATACAAAGTCGGATACTACTAATTTTAATGTAATAAAGAGTTTGTTTGTATGTTTGTTTGAAGGCTCTAATCTCAGGAAATACTGGTTGAAATAAAAAAAAAATCTTAATAAGTTGAATACCCACTTATATAAAACATATACCTTTTCCACTAGCAGTTAACAGGCCTGTAGGTCCATTTAGATTGTCCACCCACCCTGGCATTGGCTCCTTCCAAGATGCAGTTACTATAAACAGAAAGGACGTATTCAAATAATAGTTTTAGAGTTTTTAATATGTTACTTTCAATCGGATTTCAGAGTTGAGATTAATAATAGTAATCCCTGATTGTAACAACCCGCCTTGCTGACCAGAGCTAAGAAATGAGCCCACGATCATTTTGTTGTCAGGTCAGCCTATATTAATGTGAATGAATTACCAATTGAAGGTCGTCCAATAGCGATGGGCAATTTAGGGCTGTATTCAGCTACCAAATCTTCAGTTATCGCCTTTGTGTAAGAGTAGGTGTTTGGCTCTGAAGAAATTAACCTGTAAGATTACAAAATAATTAATAATCTATAATAAAAAACTCTTTAAAATATAGTAAATACTACTTGCTAAGTCTACCCTGCCATATTAGATCTTCGCCAATATCAACTCACAGTTCAGTACATTCAATTCATATGTTCTTTCATTGACATTGATAAGTGAATTTTATTGTAATTTTTTCGACAACAATAAGTTAAACAAACAGACAGAAGAAGAAAAAACCACCTATCTAAATTTGAGGGGTAAGTTTAAAAAAGATACCTGGGTTCCAAAAAATCGAGAGTATCATCGTCCATCCATTCCACTAACTCCTTAATCTTGTTAGGATCGTGGACTGGAGGATAGAGGGACTCCTCTAGCACTGGCAAATCGCATCGACAGTACGCTGTTGAAAGGTGTAGGAATGACTGAAATGATAAAAATATATATTTATGAAAATTGTAGTGACTTGTTAGTATATATCATTTAAGTGATCAATTTAAAAAGGGCTGGTTAAATATTTTGTGGTTAATTGGGGGCTTATAAGGAGACAATATTTATTGGGGATTATAGTTTATTATAAAAAAAACCCCGCCAAGAGCCAGACTCGTCTAAGAAGAGTTCCGAGCGTCAAACAAAAAATATATAATCATTATCACCGCCATCATTCTTGATATGCTATTTTCAACTGATTTCAAAGAGAAAGAGATTCTCATTTCGACCGAAATTATTCCATATATAACTACGAAAGAAATTTTGTTCAAAACAATTTTTCTTTAAAATTTTCATTGATTTGTTTAGTCTCCATTTTTACAATTTTTCCCTTTTCTCCTTGTCCAACGTATGGTTGGTATGGTATGGTTCGACGTATTCGTATGGTGGCATACAACACCTTACTGTCAGTAAAATAAATGTGACATACTGATAGACGGACAGACAGATGGACTTAACGGACTTTTAAAGGCAGAACTCTTATAGTTTTTTCAATTAACTACGGTTCTCTAAAAAGTATTTACCTCTAGATTTTCCATTGTTTCAGCTAATTTAAGAACTCTTTCAGTTCCAACGGTGTTAATGTGAATAGCAATTTTTAGTTTTTGGTCAAATCTGAAAAAAAGAACAATAAATGCTTAGAATATTTTTAATAATGATCGACTGACCAGCTTACACGTAAAATCACAACAAGCAAACAAATCCCCTTTACCATTTATACAAAGTTCATCAATTTGTTAAACAAATGAATTTACCTAAAATTTTTACTTTTTTCAAATTATCAAAAGAGTAAATAAAAAAAATGTAAATAGATATATTACGCATGTAAATATTTTTATATTTGCACATCACTAGGTATATTGACTCAGGTATTCTTACAGTTGCTTCCCAATTTATATACTATAATATTCTCTTTGTCCGACAAAATATACATTGTCATAGTAAACATAGTGACAACCAACCAACCAACCAACGATAGGAACGAGAAATAAAGATAAGATTGTTACTCCAAGTTTTGCCTCCATAAAGTTATATAATAAAATTCCACAGTGTATTCTAGGTTTGCCAGTACAGTAAAAAAAATCCTGACAAGTAAAGCTTATTACACTGTTCAAGAATATTTAGAGGACAAACATGTATGGAATTAATGTCTATTGAATGTAATGCAGGATAGCTGCCAACTAATGTAATAGATTGTACCATTTATTTTGAAAAGAGCAACTGTTGAGTTTCTTGTTGAACTGCCTTCGAACCGGTGGTAGCTTTTTGTTCATATGTTCATTCGACGATTCAAAAGTGCTAATAATAAGTTTATTTGAATAAAGAATATTTTGAATTTGAATTTGAATATTTATTTTTAATGACAGACGTCCTTGGAAAGTGTGATTGATTGATTTGATGAAAAAACATGATTTGTAGAAAAAAACCAATGCCAAATAAAAATTTTAAAAACATATTAAAATTAAGTTAACGCTGTTGCAAAGTATTATCGTAACATGCCAAAAGATCAAATAAAAAAAAATCTTAAAATTCGTGAATTTCAATTAATTCATTTAGTTGGGCCATGCTTAGTTTTTAGATTCCGTAGCGCGCGGTTATTGGTTAGATTAGCGAAAAAGAATCAGGTAAACGAATTACTTTTATTTCGCGGAAAAAAATGTAATAGGAAAAATAAAATAATACATAGAGAAACGAGTAACAGAAAACTTATTATAGAAAAAAATAAGAGAATATATAAAGCACAAAGTAACACATAAAAAACAAATGAATCACCTTACGCAGGCAGCACTATGAAAGACAATATTGCAATTTTTCTGTAGTTCCTGTCGATCATCATTGGATATGCCCAGCCCCTCTTCTAATATGTCTCCAGCAACAAGCTTAATTTTGTCAAAAGCTTCAGGTTGCGTTTCACGTAGGTGGTCGAAGATCTGTGGAATATAAGATTTAATTTTAATGGGTCTAACTTTTATAGCTTCATACTGTATCCCGCACATAGCAGGATAGGCAGAAACAAGGAATTTAGTGTTAAGACATTCCATTTCCCTATTCCGCCGAATTTATAGAAATTATTGCACTTACTATATTACTGCAAAGATCTCTGATTCTCTCTTGACTGGACACTCCCTTCTTTTTTCTCATCAACAGGTATATTGTTTTGACTCCAGGACAGGATCTCAGTAACTTTTCGACTAAGGTCTGTGAAATATAAATATGGTTTTGTTCCAAAGAAAAATACGTTAATAAAAAGAATCTCTTAGAATTTGATAATTTTTGGTAAGAGTGTAATACATAAAAATTTAAAAATACTTTTTAGTTATTTTATAGTCTGATAAGATACCTTTCCAACGAATCCAGTAGCACCTGTTATCAAAACAGATTTCCCCTGGTAGTATTCCGTGACGGAGGGCTGCATTTCGAACTGAAATTAAACAATAATAAATTATAAGCAAAAAATCATTTAAAGAAAAAGTCTCATAACCTCAATGTACACAATTTATATGATCATAAAAGCTTGTTACGCGATTTACTTGTGTAAATAAACTAGTACTAATTTAATTATGTAAAATCTGCTAAGTTTAAATTTTCAAAGTTTCAATTTAATTAAATATTTATTAACGCGACAAGCTTTTATGATCATATAAATTGTGTACAATGAGGTTATGACTTGATAGTTAAAATTTAAAAGACAAATTTTATTTTCTCCTTTTTAGAGCGTTTAAATAAAAGCTTTTTCTAAAAATGATTTTTTGCTTATAATTTATTTTTTACTTTTTAGTTACCACTGGCTAGGTTTCTCACACTAGATGTCACATTATTTTTTTAATTATTCTCGGCAAGCCCTTTCATTTGATACCCGTATTGCAGACGTGCATAAATAATAACTATTCCGCCATCTTGGCTGGTCCACCATATTGAATTTAGAATGACGTTACATCATTTTTCACGTTGCTCTCAAGAAGCCCTTACATTTGATACCCATAATGTGCAAGTGCATCAAAAATAACTATTCTGTTACTTTGGATGGTCTGCCATATTGGATTTAGAATGACGTCACATCATTTTTCACGTTGCTCTCAAGAAGCCCTTTCATTTGATACCCATGTTATAGAAGTGCATTAAATGTAACTATTCCGCCATCTTGGCTGGTCCGCCATATTGAATTTAGAATGACGTTACATCATTTTTCACGTTGCTCTCAAGAAGCCCTTTCATTTGATACCTATAATGTACATGTGCATTAAATATAACTATTCCTCCATCTTGGCTGGTCCGCCATATTGAATTTAGAATGACGTTACATCATTTTTCACGTTGCTCTCAAGAAGCCCTTACATTTGATACCCATACTGTATGTACAAGTGCATCAAAAATAACTATTCTGTTACTTTGGATGGTCCGCCATATTAGATTTAGAATGACGTCATATATTTTATCATGCATTGTCATCCAAACAAAACGGTCAATCAGTTGAAGATATCTACTTCAAAGTTGAGCTCAAAGATTTCACCCGAACCCACATACATACATTGCAAGTTAAATAAAAAAAAAAGCTTTTAATAATAAACGTATATTACCTCTGTATAGTTACAGTTTTTGTATTTTTTTTAGCTTCACGCGTACACCTGCGAACTTAGTGTTAAGGCACTTATTAAAACACTTCTATTCCTAACTTTCCGCCGGATTCTGGAGGCATTGGGTATAGTGACGGAACTCAATACCCAGCTTTGCCGCGGTGCCAGAGTTTTGTTTACAGTTATATGCTGCTACGCCACGAAGACCTCATTTATCATATTAAACATTTGATCTCCAGTCAAAGAGTTGTTTAAATTTAATAAAAAGAATATAATAATTCATCAGTCTAAAGAGATCCGGAAAGTGCAGAAAACACTACTTCGAGAGATACAAGAGATAGAGAGATACGAACAGTCAACAAAATCACACAAACAATCGACAGCACCAATTAACTCCACGAAAGGTTTCTTTTTCTATGAATAACTTTATCTCATATTTATTAACTTGGCGTATCTATATTTGATTTATATTTAAAAGTAGAGTTGGCAGAGGAAACCTGGCCACCTAGTTTTTAACCAATTCTTCTAAATACACTTCCATTGTACCCCTGCGTAACTATAGGCCTCAATTCGACATAATTTCTAGAAAATACGCTAAGAATTTTGTAATCGACATTAGCATCTATAATATAAACGTCGGTGTTTGTTAAATAGTACAGGAAAAAAAATATATCGACACATTTCAATTACATATCAGTGTAATCGCTTTCAATCACCGTGACGAGCCAATTTTTCGCAATACAACAAATATTTCATTGGTATGTCCGTTCGATTTTTTTGTAAGCATTTCAGTTCGGAGGTTATGGACCAGAATGAACTCTTTGAACTTTTGTTGTTTTTATACGTATTTTTTTAGAAAATGTATTTTTGAATGAATGAAATGAATGTATGAAAATTAATAAAATTTGAATGGAACGGGAATAGAGTCCTTGCTTGTTGGAATTAGAAGTTAGTGCTATATTTATAATTTTTTTTTACGGTTTCTTAAGAAATATTTTTCTTGCGTAAGTTGACATTTAAGAATGTAAAAGTTTCAAACATATTTGCTTATTTAAGTAGTTTCATTTTTTTTTCTTACATAAAAAGGTAGATAGAGAGAGCCTGCCAGCAGTGTCAAACAAACCGTGCTTCTGTTCGTCTGAAAGCTGAAATCACTTTTCATACAGCAGTTCATCGCCCGACTATGGGTTAGCGTTACTAGCGACGGTGGGTTCAGACAGAGACGAGAAACCACGAGTTGAGACATTCCGTTTCATAGCGGACTTCAACGCCGCGCAAGCGCCATCTTACTAGAGCGAGGAAATTAAAAAAAAATCCTTTAGCGGGAATTCAACCCACAACCATTGCGCTTACAGTCAATCGCGTGTCTGCTGCAATGTAGTGACCTCTATTAAGGACAACGATATGGATCAAGATGTACTCGTAATATAAACACCTAATATAACATGTATATTACACTAGCAACATACACACGGCTTCGCCCGCTTAATCGTAATACAGCGTTATAAATTTTCTCGCTGTATCCCGTATATAGCAAGCAAAAAACAGTGTGATATCAAGAATATAGCTACAAAGAAATAAAACTGTCATGGTGCAACGGCACAGTATAGTAACTGTAAAACGCAGCTATTGTGAGTTCGAATCCTACTCGGGGAAAATCCATATCTATATTATAAATTCGAAAGTAACTCTGTTTGTCTGTCTGTCTGTCTTTTACGCAATCAGGGCCAAACTGATAATTTAATTGGGATAAAATACTCATATAGAGATACTTGAGGGTACTTGTAATATTTTCGATATATACCAATATAATAAAATACTTATTAATTTGACATGCAATTTATTCTGCCATGTTAATAACAACCGTCGCTATGCGACCGTTGCTAAGCAACGATTTGCGAAGTTTGTTGTTAGAAAACGTCACCCAAAATGAGCTTGCTTAAAGCATCTCTCTATTGAAAACTGAAAATAATTTCATAAATATACATATTTAATAAATATTCGCATAGTTCAAGCGGGCGTAGCCGCGTTCGGGTCCACTAGTAATTATATATTTTCCTTTTCTCGCTCGGTTACAAAACGCAATTATTCAAAAAATAAGACCGAAAGTTGGGAACGGAGTGTCTTAATACTTGGTTCCCCTTGCCTACCCTGTTTTATGCGGGATTAATATTTACTTTATAAGCGAGTCATCGAGTTAAAAAGTTTCATTAAAAAATCTTTAAGGACATTGTCAAATTAAATATGTATTTATTAATTAAATTATTATTATTAATAAATTATATTATATTATTATTAAATGAATTATATTATTATTATTAATTATATTATTATTAAATTAATTAATTAAATATGTATAGACAAGACAACGGATGTTTTCAAATTTAAATCAAGCAAATTTAATCGTTGTTTGAAAGCGGTAGACGATGTTGACGACAATTATTGTCTAAATTAGTTCGGCCCTAATTAAAGTTGCAATATTTATTTATTTATTTTTAGCTTCACACGGTATCCTGAATGTAACTTGGTGAGTGAGCCTAGTGATAAGACACTCCACTGCTCTTTCCCCGTCAGATTCTGGAGGTATTGTGTGTTGAGTGGCGGAACTCAACGATGCAATTTGTTTACACAGAGCAAAAACGGCTTGACAAAAAATAGAACATGTAATTTCAGCAAAAAATATACTTAAAGTATAATCAGACATTTTTGCTATATTAAATAAAATATAATTACTATTACCTTAGATATATTATAATTATGTCAAGTATGGAATTACTCAAGGAATGGGCGCAGGAGAGCTCCAACGACAGTTTCAACCTTTCTACCTTCTGTTCTCATTTCTAATTATTTTACGTATTTTTTATTAGGGCAAAATGAATAATATAAGGCATTGAAAGATAAATAGTAATAGTTATATGAAAATAGCAGAATTTATGAATTTGTCGAGGCCAGTCATAAGGGCACAAGGGTGCAGTCGCAAACGTAATTCCTTGCTCTGGTATCGAGGCAAAGCAAAAAAGCTTCTAAAATGGGGAGGGAGCGAAGAAATTAGTGTTTTATGAGAGAACCTAGTGCTAAATCACTCCGTTCCCGTAATGTTACACCGTTCTGAGACAATGAAAATAATTTAAATGATAATTCTCCCAAGTGCAACAAGCAATATGATTTAACGCTTCAGTGAAATTATCAGTAGTGCCTACATTTTTTATCAATCATTGACCCCATTTGTTCATGTAATATTTTTTTAAAATGTAATGTTTTTTTTAAACTTTACTTAGAGTTCTTAAAATGCATATTATTTCAAATGAGATAGAGGTTCGATTTTCATACGAATTAATAACTAGTTATCGTTTCTCCGTCATGGTGCAGTGTCACAAGCGTGCGACTGTAAACGCGACACGTTGTGGGTTCAATTCCCATTCGAGGAAATTAAATATTTACTATTTTCATTTTCAGGCAACACGTGAATTAGATTTCCACTACTGAACACGTAATGCCTCAAGAATACAGCGTAAAGTTGGTCAGGAATTGTCTTCATGGGAACGGAGTATCTTAAGGATAGGCAGAGGGAACCTAGTATCAAGACACTAAGTGCCCCAATTTCTGCAGAATTTTTAAGACAAAAAAAAATAATGATTTCGTTATTTACAGTCAGACATTGTACCACTCCGACACAACAGTCTTCTCTTTATTTCTTTTTTCTAATCCAAAAAAAAAAGTCCCAAATTAGAACCCACGATCGTTGACATAGTAAAGAAAGCCATAGCCTACATACACTTTGAAGTAAAATATAATAGTATTGTATAACTTTCAACGTTAACGTTAATTGCAAACTATTACGATGAATACTAGATATTATATAAGGAAACTTGCCTTTAGCGATTATAATATGTGGTTTTGGTAATGTTCATGTAAGGTAGCGGATTCGATTCCAAATGAAGATTATTATTAAAACTTATTGTCATTATGTGGAATAATAGTATACATAAAATACATTGAAGTAATTCTTTATTATACTTATACATAAGTATATACAATTTCATGCTGTATTCAGTGTATAGGAAGAAGGAAAGCGCAGAGGGTACATAGATTTAAGACATTTCGTTCCCACGCGCCACCCAATTTTTGAGACATTTCGTGTTGAGCGGCGGAACCCATTGCCGCGCTTTGTCTTGTTACCATAGCGACGAAATTAACTTAAATGAAAGCTGGGTTAAAAAGCTTAAGATACAATAAAAATATTAGCTTTGTGCGCAATAAAAATTAATGAAAAAAAAAATCTTATTTTTTTATAATCAATTTAAAAACTCACCGTTACAACAAAACGCGTCTTTATTTGACCGATCAATTGATGATACTAACAATAACGTGAACTTTTAATGAACATCTATTTCGCGAATTATTGCATAAAATTCTATATACATATGTAGATATGTATAGAAATATTTTTTACATTGTATGTTCGTTCGTTTGGCAGAATATGTTGGGGTGTTTATCTTTTTTTTTTCGCGTTGAGAGAATGAGTGATGGAAGATTTATGAAGGAAGAGTAAGTGGAGAGAGGTAGGTTGACTCGGTTGACCTACGAGAGTACACCGATACAATGATACTGGAGAAGAGTCACGTAAAAAGCGAGAGGATCCCCCGCCATTTGGAGGGCATACAAGCATGCCACATGCATATACACCAAACCCACATAGGGTTGATGCGGTGGACGAGGCGAAAGAGATAAATACATGTATATGCAGAAGCAGTTTGGCGCTCCATTCTTCTCTGACTACCCAGCTATAGATAAAGCGTGAAGTGAACCTAATGATGATTTGAAATTAAAAAAGAAAACTTTATAAAAAGTCATCACATTATATATTTGTAACACAAAAATACCATTATCATATATATATATATTTTACATATTATTATTTTTAAAAAAAAAATGTTTGTAGTAACTCCTATTTATTACTAAAACTAATCTTTGGCCGTGACTTCGTCTGCTACCTCAAGACAGTAATCAAGCCAAATGATTTTATTAATTATTTGTTCACACCTGTATAAGCAACTATATTTCATACATGACATAGATGTCCATATATCATCCATATTTATATTAATTATGACTTCAATTATTAAATTTATTATTTAAAATACAAAGAACTGAATTATATTATTTAACAAACAAAAACACAGTTTTAAAGGTTTTCATTTAACCATTTATAACTGTGTATGATGAACATGTCCATATGTCATATACATATTTATTTTTATATTCATTTACATTTACATTACATTTACGGCGCCATTCATTTTAAAATTTTATTTAAAATGAAAAAATAAATTAATGTTTAACAAATTCGATTGATTTTTCTTATTTAAAATTAATATTATTTATAATGTAACATACTAGAATATGAACCTGGGCCTCTTGTTTATGTCTAAGTGTTAGGCAATTAAGCTATACGTTCTTATCAAGATGTATTGATTTTTTTATACAGTTTTATAGGAAAATTGTATATGACAATATAAATTATTACTTAAGTGTGTGAATAACATTTTTAAAATACTTAAAGTATTAAAAAAATTATACGCAATCTATTATAGCCATTTATTTCATAAATAATTATAAAACAAAGATTTTTTTATTAATTTATGGTTTATTATTATTTCTATTTCTATATGTACAGTGTGTTTCAAAAAAGGAAGGAAGCTAAAGATATTTTAAAAATTGCTATTCTAAAATCAAAAAAGCCCACATGGAAATCATATTTATGTAAGTATATAAATAGACAATTGAGCATAGTAGCTTTGAAATCAGAAAAAAACAAACAAATAAAAAAGGAGTATTATTTTTTTTAGAAAATTTTGGTATACTTTTTATGAACAGAATTACAAGAAGATAAAATATTAGTATGTGTATATATATATATATATATAAAAATTACACCGAAACACTAAAACAAATACAATTAAATGAGTAAAACCCTTTTTTTTCAACCCACTGATAACGTCCTGTTAAATCCATGAATACACAATCATAACCTCTTTTTAATTAATATCTATAATATAAATGTCATGTAAATTAACAGAACCTTATCAGCTAGCAATATAGCCCTTAATTTATTTTATTTTATTGACCTAGTTTATAATATTAAAATTAACTAAAAAATCTTATAATATAATAATATATGAAATAAGCGATCAAAGTGTAGACGACGAACTGTACTGTTTTGTCGATGTAGTATAATCTGTAACAAAAAAAAATGCCGTAATAATAAGAATAACATAGATTCGTCTAATAAAACTTCAACTTTTTATTTAGGATAATGAAATTCACGCCTAGCTTAGCCAGAGCCCCTTCATCTGATATCTCATTTGAACTAGCGGCTTTAACAAATTTTGCCCCCCTTTTAAGGGGGCAATATTAATTTTAAGAATTTTTCCTGAACTATACTACCTATAGATGCTGGCTGCTAAATTTAATAATTCTAGGTCAACTGGAAGTATTCTATGGAGTCGAAAAACGCAGTTTTGCGATGAAACCGGTCATATTTTTTTTAAAGTAAATATACCATTGTTTTTCACGAAATAATGGAGCCGTAGGTCTGATGAGTTTATACATTGAATTTTAACTCAATCTCTAAGCTTTCCTGAGATGAAGGGTCTTGACAGACAGACGGACAAAAGAGTAAGCTTATAAAAGTTCCTTTTTCCTTAAAAACTACGGAACGTTAAAAATAAACAGTGGAATCTGGGGTATATTATTAGCAGTTAAATTAACAAATGATAATACAGTGTGTAATTCAGTCAGACTTAATTGTTGAATAAATAGTTGTTAAACCTGTTGGTTCGCTTGTAGTATAGTAAGCGGTAGTTAGTAATAGTGAGTGAATTAAGGCAAAGCGCGGCAGTGAGTTTCGTGGACGACGGTGAAATGGGGGACGGAAGTGTGCTAATGGGAACCGAGTATATTGACACTAGGTTCCCAGGTTATGGCTACCCCGCATTGTGCGGGATACAGCGTGTAAATTTGATTCTAAGATCAATCAGTCGATCAGCCTAATAAAAAATCTTACTGGTTTTGCAATCGCCTGGCCTGTGGCAAAGTAGCGGGATCTTCCTTACAGCAATATTCTCGAGCTCCTCTTATATAATTTCTTAGGTAGGAGTTCCAATTGATATCCTGAGGAATAATAATTGATTATTAAAAACCTCCGACACGATAAAGCTCTATAAAGTAAACATACAATTAGAAAACCCTTGATAATCGGCTCGGACAACGGACAAACGGCTCACACAAACGGCTCAGAATTTTCTTGAATCTTAGCTAAGAACACTCGATTAAGTCACATTTCAAAGGACAAAAAAATCGATACAAATTTTTATAGTAATTTTGTGGGCATATCCAAATAATAACAACATATGGGTATTTTCGTTAGGGGTCACGTTTTTTCTCGCATAAGAAGGAAAGCAGAGCGAACCTAGTGTTACCTAAGACACACTGTTATTCATGCAACACCTAATTTTTAAGACATTGCGTAATGGGTGTTTCTAGGTTCCTTAAAGGGATAGGGAACCTAAAAACACCATGCTATATATAGGATACAGCGTTAAGCTAAAAAAGTGACAGATCATTAACTTATTTTTTTATTAAATAAAGAATCACTCACATGGACATCCGTATAAAAAGTTTCATTATCAGCCTTCGACACTAAGCTCGGTAACGACCTGAAGTAATCGTTCTTGAAGAACCATTCTTTGGTTGTGTAGTATTGAAGTACTTCTAGGCCGTAGTTGACTCGTTTTTGAATTTTTATCATGCTATAAATATATATATATATATATATTCTAAACTGTAACTGGATATTTGAAAATAAACTAACACTTCATGTTTTATTCTATGATTGATTAATTTATTTTAATTTCAATTAAGTATATGTAAATTAATCTAGAATAAAAAAGCTTATTCATTTATGTAACTACAGTTTTTTATTTTAGTTTATTATAATCATTTATTATGGAATGAAGAGTATTTACAATTATATACAAACGTTTAAAAAATTTGCAGTAAACTTTTCAAGTCACCGCGCTTTTTCAAGACAAGTAACAAAAGACTAGAATGAGGAAATAAAAATATCTCATTCACTGGATCGGAGCGGAAATCGAATCCGTAACCGTCTTGTTTATATCCAGTCAGGCATTATAATTGAAAAAATATGTTATCATCGAATTTCATATAAATATCATTTAAAAATATATTTTTTAGTTTAATTTATAACTATTTATTAATAACTCTAAAAATACTTACAAAGTCTTCTTTCCCATTAAAACACACATCATATCGACAAGGTAAGCTGGTAACAGGTGAAAGAAGAAGGTAGCTATTAAATGATGGACCTTAGAACTTTTAGGGGATCCCCCAGGATACCATAGACAAACGGAGAAGGGGAATTCCTGCACGTGGACGCGACCTTTGAATAAATAATATTAATCATTATTTTTAATTTTTAGTTTAACTGGGTAAAATATAAAATGTAAATTAATCACACACTTGGTAGAAATTATAATAATTTACTTTCACAGAGTTTTACAGATGATGTACAGATTATTAAGAACGACGAAAAAAATAAATATCTAAGGAAGGTCCCATACAACAAATGTGATGTTTTGTCGCTAGATAGATAATAATATGAAAGATCATGCGCACTTGGCCGATCTTTTAGTAATACTCCGTAATATTACTTTTAATTATTATAAATAAATATCAATTTAATATTAAATATTTAATTTAATAGTACTTACCCATAGCTAACGCTTCTCCCCAAGTCATTGGGTTGTATCCGGACTGTGTTATATTACAAATTTTGATTTCTTTAGGTCTGAAAAAATATAAATATACTTTTTTATTTCATCGCTTTAAGCTGTGTTCAGTATATAACAGGGCAGGGAACCGAGGGAATCTCTTGCTAAGAATCTATCTTTCTCGCGCACTTCCCAACATTATGGTAAAAACATGTTGTTTGACGAAACTCAACGCCCTGCTTCGTCTTATCAGTGTAAGTCAATGAAAATTGAAAACACTCCAATACCCGAATGGGAATAGATTTCACGGCGGTTGCGTTCACAGTCAGATACTGTGCCGTTGTGGCCTCTTTCAGAAAAATAATTACTTTTATACATATACTTCGTCGACTATTACAAAGCTTATCCAAGCTCATCCAAGCTTTTTTCTTAAGTAAACAAAATTGTTTTCATCAGTTCTATCCCAGAAAAGTATTTAAATTTTTAAAATTATAATACGTAAGTTACATAGATTGAGTTTGTGTTCTTCTCAACTGAAATGCCTTCAGAGCCGGTGATAACTTAACTATAGGACGGCAGTACTAGCGTCAACTACCGACATTCTATGAAACTTGAGTCAAAAAATGGCCTAAAATCCATTTGACTAAGATTTTACAAAAATGACTAAATAGCTTACTTTTCCATAGCTGTAATAAATGATAGTAGTATACACGCGTTGACGACAATATCGACCGGCACCACGTCCGCCAAGTAGCTGTCGTTACAGTGCATACTGCGTATTACACCTGTAAAAAAAATTAATTCTGATTTATCTCATTTAATATAATATAAATTATGACGATAAATTATCTAGCTTACACGAGAAGATTTCCATATTAAACTAGTCATTCCTGAGATTATATTCCAGTTTCCATTTCCTCTGGCAACTAGGTCCCCATGTCTTAACACTAGATCCCCATGTTCCTTCTGCCTTTCCTGCTATATGCGGGATAAATAGCGTAAAACTAAGAAAACACTTATGAAGCAAGTTTCAATTGAACGTACCTTTGCCAGCTCCAACTAACAGACCAGTAGGACCGTTCATATTATCCACCCATCCAGGTAGAGGTTCTTTATGTGAAGCAATCACTGGAATAAAATAAAAATATAGATATAAAGAAATGTTATTAATACTCTGAAACAGATTTGGACCCACATCTATCGCAATTTAGACATACTAAGTGAACCATGATGCTATTTTTTTATTTTTTCAAATTCACGCTGTGTCTCGCAACTACTAACGGGTAGGTAAGGGAAACCTAGGTTGACGACACATCTATCACTGTCTGCCCAATTTTCAAGAGATTGTGAATTAACTGACGAAAAGAGTAATTTATTCTCCCAAATGGAAGCAGATCCCGTAGGATTTCCCAAAATTTCTAGGGGAACGTTAAAAACGTGATTTAACCCTTTATGGTATACAGAAACGAAGTTGAAATGAAGAGTATTACAGCTTGTGCTAAAATAATAGTTACCAATAGATGGTCTCGCGATCACTATGGGGTATTTTCCAACGTGCTGGGATACAAGGTCCTCTGTCAGAGACTTCGTGTACGCATACGTGTTAGGTTGAGGTTCTATTAGTCTGAAAAAAATAGAGAAACAAATAATTTACATTGAAATGAATTATAAAATAAATAAATTTATAAAGTTTTTTTTGTCTTGTCTTGGCGACACCCAGTCTAGAGCTTTAATTATTTTCATTTCTTTAAGAAAAAAATGAGCAACGGAGTGTCTTAGCACTATGTTTCTACTGAAGATAAAGGTGTTGTTACTGATTTTCCTACATACTACACGCATTTAGACAGACAGAGAGGCAGAAGATGAATCTTATAAAATAATCCGTAATCCTACAAAAAATTCTTTGTATATATAATTACTAGTGGACCCGAAAGCGGCTCCCGCTTGACTATACGAATATTTATTAAATATATTTATGAAATTATTTTCAGTTTTCAATAGAGAGATGCGTTAAGCAAGCTCATTTTGGGTGACGTTTTCTAACAACAAACTTTGCAAATCGTTGCTTAGCAACGACTGTTGCTAAGCAACGATAGACGACTGAAGACATACAGACAGACAGACAGAGTTACTTTCGAATTTATAATAAAGGTATGGATATATTAACTTACTTCGGCTGTAAATAAGTGAGCAAGTCATCGTCCATCCATTTGATACATTCCATGACATTTTGCGGTCTGTGATTTGCCGGATATAACTTTTCTTCTAACGTGTGCACTTCACATCGGCAGTACGCTGTGGAGACGTGGACAAATACCTGAGTGAAAGAAAGAATATTGCTTAGTATATTTTTAGTTAGGTATTTAGGGTAAAGAGGCTGGATATGAGCTTAAAATACACCGTTTTCCACTATTAATCTATTTTAATATATAACACTTTATTTTTTAATAAGAAATGTAAATTTTAATTTAGCAGTAATACAGCATTTGAATATATAACACAATGTTTGTCGCGGCTCCAACTCGCCTGCCCCTAAAATATTGGGACTGTGCAAATATATAAAAAAGACAAAAATGTGAGTAGAAAGTTCAAAAAAATACTATAAAATTAAATTATACTAAAGATTGGGAAGTTCAAAGAGTATTATTTAGGCTACTTGTTAGTGTTAGGCTAGGCGCTAGTTTTTCATACATTTGTAAATATTAATTTTATGAATTACCTCAAGTTTTTTCATTCCATCAGTCAACTTCAATACTTTCATAGTGCCCAGCGTGTTCATGTTTACCGCATCTCTTATAAACATATCAAACCTAAAAGTAAATATGCAAAACATTAGAACCATTGCATTTCGGAGGTCTGTAGGTCTGTAGGAGTGTATTAATTTACTCGTTGTTTGGGCTTATTATTGTATATTAAAAGCTCTAAGATATCAGATTATTTTAAGGCAGTGGCGTAGCTAGGGGGGTGCGAGCGGGGCGGTCGCACCGGGCATCAACAGGAAAAGGGCATCAAAGTCGACGATTAGTGTGTTTTTTCTTTGTTTTTTAGACCTTATACCATTTTAAAGGGCATTAAGTCCTCTAAGCCGCACCGGGCATCAAAAGGAAAGGGGCATCAAAGTCGACGATCACTTTGTTTTTTTAGAACTTAACATCCACGATCACGTTTTTTTAGAAGTCAACGTCGATGATTACCTTTTTTTTTTTAGAACTCATCAACAGGAAAGGGGCATCAAGTCCCTCAAGCCGCACCGGGCAGCAAATACCCTAGCTACGCCACTGTTTTAAGGTGGGTTTAACGTACTCTGCTCTCTCCTTCCCACATTCATGGCCAATTTTCTAATTTACATTAAAAATTAAATTACCTTAGTAAATATTCCGTAATATTTTATTATAGTTATATATTATATGTATATTTATATATTTATTGGATGTATATGTATGTATATTTTACTTCTGTACACCTGCACACTTATTATCCCACATGACAAGGTTGGCTGGGAAGCCCGCCTTTTGTACATTGTTTTTTTGTAATTTTGTGCAACAAAGTATATTTAAATAAATAAATATATCCTGTATTTAGTATGGCAGAGGAAACCTAAAGGAAACTTACATACTTCATTCTTAACTTTCTGCCCTGGGTTTCGAGACATTGTACATATATGGAGTGTTGTGACTCAACGCCAAGTTCTGTACTAATAGTAGACGGAGAAAATGAAAATTCTGACAATAATAAGTATAATATTAAAATACAACTTACCGTACACAAGCAGCGCAATGATAGACAATCTGTATTTCCTCCTGGAGTAAATCCCAGTCTTCTATGGAAATACCGAGGTCATCTTGAAGTAAATCTCCAGATATTACGTGTAACTTGTCGAAACATTTGGGTGATTTGTCGTGAAGGCTGTCGAAAATCTGCAATTTTAAAAATAATATTTTTTATTTATAGATTCACGCTTCATCCCGCGAGAGAGTGTAGTGTCAAGACATTACGTCTTAAGCTTCGGAACTCAACACCGTCTTTTGGCTTTATTTTTCAGAGCGAACAACTTCTGTGCAACGATGGACTCTTCTGCATTTGTGTTATATTTATTGTGTGGTCTTTTAGTGCCATCTATCGTTGACTAGCAGAAATGAGTAACATTGTTTTACCATCAAATGGTCAAATGTAACTTTTATTTTGAAGAAAATTATTTCACTTTAAATCTACTTTGAGTTTGACTCTGAATCTGAGTCTGAGTTCAATTCTGACTCTCACTTTAACTTTGATTTTGAACAGTCAAACTTACCTTACAGTTAATAAAATCATCAAGTCGTTCTTTAACACTCTGCCCTCTCTTCGGTCGCATCAAAAAATATATTTTATTCAAATCTGGACACGATCTTAGTAATTTTTCTATTAAAATTTTTCCCATAAAACCTGTAGCTCCAGTTATAAAGATGTTCTTCCCAACATAATACTCTGGTACGCCAATAGATGGCGCCATTTTGTGTTCTGAAACAATTAAATTATTTTTTTTTAATTAGCTTCAGCTGTATCTGCGTATGCATGTAGCCAAGTAGACAGAGGGAATCTAGGGATAAGACACTTCGTTATACACACATCGCCTTCTTGTCAAGATATTGCATGTTGAATATATATACATTTTATAAATAAATAAATAAAATAAAAATACTTTATTTGTTCAACAGATTTTACATAAAAATTAAGGTTATAGGTTTTTCATAATGTGTAGAATAGGTTTAAGGTTATTTTTTTCTAAAAAATAAATAATTTTATATTAATTATCTGTACATTTTTTTATTATTTGTACATATAATACATAAAAACGGATATTAATGGTCGATATTTCTATCTATGGTCAAAAAAATATGCGTCATAATTACGCATGATATCTTCTACATAAAAATATGAATTAAAAGTGTGAATTTCAGTCCCTTAAAGCAATAGGAAACTCTGTGCTTTTTCCAGCACATAGAAGAGGGCATCTTGTGTTGAGACATTGCGTGCTGAGTAGCATACTCTACTCGTAGCTTCTGTACTAGATGGGTCAAAATATGTTGATATGTTGATCAAAATATGTTGTAAGAACAAAAAGCCTTGGCATTTCTTTCCTAAATTTCGACATTCACATTGCAAAGATATAATATTATAGGTATTTAGTTAGACTATTAAAGTTGTAGTGAGTTCTATAAAATCGTGGCGTAACGGCACAGCGTCGGACTCTAAGTGCGATGATTGTGAATTCGAAGCCCATTCTTGCAATATATTTTTTTTCTTCGCTCAGTTAACAAGACCCAATTTTCGACAAATTGCAATATTTATATATAGTTCCAGATCTCAAAAAAAATCTGCTTCTCGCTGGATCCCGCACACAGCAGTGTAGGCAAAGGGTACCCTCGGGTTAAGACCTTCCTTTCTCAATAAATAGACTATCTAAGTCAGAAATATTTTTTCAATTCCAGTCAGAAATTCCTGGCGAAAACGTGTTCAGCAAAACCAACTTCAACGTTATAATATTAGTATAGGACTATAGAATATATATTTTATTTGAATTTCACACAATTTTACAAGCATTTTATGATTATTTATGTTTATTTATACTAACCAATAACGGATATACTATGTAGCAACTTATATTACAATACTTTGTCGCTTAGTTTACAAATATTGAAATGAGAAATGACGAAATCATGAGGTAGTAAACCAGTGTCTCATAAGCGGTGGTTAGGGGTTCAATTTCCACTCGCGGGAATAATTATTTATTGTATTCAATTTTTTTAATTTGCTCGTTCTGGTAGGCGGTAAGTGAGACCTCCCGGCTAGGTCTCCCGGAGACGCCCAAGGAAGCGCTGCTTAGATGTCGTAATGCAGGACATGAGAGCCAATGGTCTAACCACCGAGGACGCAAAAGACCGTGCAAAGTGGAGTAGCTTGAGTAGGAAGGCAGACCCTGGCAATAGCCGGGATTAATGCCAGGAGGAAGAAGGAGAAGAGTTCTGGTAGGCGGTAATATTTGATTAACAAACTGGCGAACGGTAAATAATCACTACGCCATACAATGACGTTCGAAGATATTTTTTTTGTAATCTTAAGAAAAAAATAATATTCCATGAATTTATACTAAACTTATTTTATTAATTATATAATATATTTAATCCTAAAAAAAATATTTTAAGTAACAACTAATTAACTTTTTTTACATAAATATATAAATTTATTATCGTATATCCGCCGTATAGGCCGTCGTGGCTTAGCGGCACACGGGTGTGGAAGTGAAATATTTATTTACGTTTATATTTCCATTACTCCGCTCTGGTGTCGAGGCAAAGCGCGGCGTTGAGTTCTGCCACTAAACACGCAACGTCTCCAGAATTCGGAAGAAAGTGGGGAACGGAGTGTCCTAACACTCGATTCCCTTTGCTGTGTGCGGGATACATCGTGAAGTTTTTTTTTATCGTATATACGTTCTACAAGGTTCTCTAAACACAACGGTTCTGGGTTCGATTCTTTTTTCGTTTCTTCGCTCACTATGCTCACAGAATCAACGCTACACTCATGCGCTTTCTGACTACGATACGAATACGAATTTCTAAAAGTCATCATTTAATTAATATTTTTGTTAATTAAAAGATGACTTTTTTAATGATGATTTGTTGTTTTTTAACAACAATCGTTTAATTAGTAAGCAACGAATCCAGGAAGGTTAAAAGTGTTAATATTAATTATTAGCACAAATTAGCATTTAACTTTTGACTTTTGACAATGTATTGTAAGTTCTCGATGTTATTTAAGCCATATAATATGCATCCCTTGACAATTATACTTTTAAAAATAATCTTTCAATTCAATACATTAGTTCCTAAGATTAAAGCGCTCAACCAAATCAAAGTTTAATTTTATACTATTAGTATAGAATATATATAGTAGGTATATAATAATATTATAAAGAATATAATATTTTGTTTTATATTGGTTCAATTATTCAAATGACTTTTATCATTAATCGAAAATAATGAAATATGATGAAAGAAACAGAATTATAATGATAATGATAATAAAGTTTTTATATTACTTTATACTGTCATTAAGTAGGTAATTATTTATTATATTTGCTTAAATTAATGTTTTTTCAATTTATCTATCACACTGCCTGTCATGACGCATAAGCGTGCGACTTTAAACGCGGTAGTTATGGGTTCAATTTCCACCCAGGACAATGAAATAATTAATATTTTCATTTCCACACACTAACAAAAATACACTAGGTACCCAGGTTCCCTCTGCCTACTTCTATATTAGTTTCAGTAAAAAGTGTTAAGAATCTTAACAATCGAATCGAATCTTTTAATTTAAGACAATCCGTTTCCCACGCATCGCCGCAATCGAGGATATAGCAACTTGAGTCACGGAACTTAGCTCCGCGCTTTGCCATGCTACTGTTACCGGGCGGGAAACAAATAATACAGCAGCAAATTCAGACAAAACATAGTGCTGAGACACTCCACTTCCAACGTCCGCACACATATATATATATATATATATATATATATATAAAATATAACATGTATATATGGACGTACGTACGTTTAAATCGTTTATTTATGCAAACAAGAGAGGCATTACGTTAGATAACTATTAAAAGTTGCGTCATTACTAATGAATATATATATATTTTTTTATGTTTGTTTTAACATCTGCACATCGTTATGTAGTAATCAAAGAGAGTGACGAGTCACTGAATGTCAGTCTCCGAATGGAGAATTTTTCCTACTCTATATTAAAGAAATAAATCATTTTTCTTATTTATATATTTATATATGATTTATAAAATCATATTGACATGTTAAACACGTTTTATGAGAACAACACCCTTGATACATGACAACTGTATAGTATGTATGTATGAGTATGTATATCTAAGTAAACAAAGAATGAAGTATGGCAGCTGAGTTGCAAGGACTTATTATTAAAGACGTCATATTCACGCTGTATCCCGTAAGCGGGAAAGGATAAGAAAAGCCAGTGTTAGGACACTCTGTTCTCCATTTTAGGCCGGATATCGAAATACTGTGAGTTGAGTGCAATTTAAGGCCGATTGGGATTTTTTTTTTACACTGATTAAACTACCCTCGTTTGGAAATTGAACCTAATAATAAATAATAATCATCGGGTTTACAGTCAAACGCTGCTACCCTCCGCCATGATAGGCATAAAATTTCAATTAATACGTTTTTTAAATTAAATCAGCTTCACGTTGTATCCCGCACACAGTAGGGTAGGCAGAGTGAACATAGTGTTATGACACTCCGTTATACATTTTCCGGCGAATACTGGAGGCATTACGTGTTGAATGGCGGAAATCAACGCTGAGCTTTGCCTCGACACCAAGGCGAAGAAATGAAATATAAATGTAAATAAATATTTCATTTCTTCGATTGGAGACCGAACCCACGACCGTCGCGTTGCAGTCTCAACTTGCGCCTCGGCGGCCTATTCCTCTTCCTTGACAAATGGACTATAATACAAAAAAGAATCTGTACTTCTATACTATTTAATAAACTGTATGGATACTGAGCAAAAACATTTTTATGTAGCTATACTTTATAACAGTCTTCCTATAGAGGTGTTAACTATAAAACTACTCGTATGTGACAAATAATGATCTAGCGATGGAATGTGAATATAATACATATGGTACGCTAAGTTAACTGAATCGCCAGACGAATAGAAGCAAGCATAGATTCAAATTTTAATAATAAAAAAAATAATAATGTAAGGAATGAAGGAAGGAAGGAAAGGAAAAATATGTAAAGGAAAGTTGATAAAGGTTAATCTCAACAGGACTGGGGAATGTGTCCTAAACATTAGGTTCCCAGGTTGTCTGCCTACCCTTCTATGTGCAAAAAAGTATTATATATTAAAAAAACATTTCATTATTTATATACATGGCTGAGAGATGGCGCACCAATAGAAAACATTACGTGTTGATTGACGTAACTTAACGCCGCACTTTGTATTTGCGACTGACAGCGACGCTGTTCCTTTACATTAGCAATTGTACCCTTCTCACAAAATGTGAGCACACTCCTACGAAATACAATAAAAATATTGTTTATTATTTCACTATCATTCTTCACCAGCGGCTTCGTCCCCTTGATCAAATGGAAGCAACGATGACTGGTGTATGACTCAAGACACATTCTAAATTCCGGAAATAACTCCGACCGCAGGTGCAGTTGGTTACATAGCAACGGTAAACGCTATGTTAATCGTTATTATGCTCCCCCCATAAACCCTTCCTCGATAAATGGACTATCCAATACATAAAAAAAATTGAACCAAGAGTTTCTGAGATTAGCGCGATCAAACAATCAGATTCTTCAGCCTCGTTACATTACTAAACTAGCCTGCCAGAGGCTTCGCCCGCTTGAACTACATGATTCTTCATTTAATAAACAGAATTGACTGACAGTCATGTGTTGATGTCAATGACTAATTTAATTTACTCTTATTCTTTTTAAGTATCCCCTCTATCCATTTAAGTCAAAAATACTAAATGTACAGACAAAATATTTTTACCTGTGGCTTGAAAGGCAGGTGTGAAAATGATGGTCTAAGCCTGAACGCGAATAAGATAAAGGTTCTGGTATCTGAAGGAAACGAAGAATGGACGGAATGCAAAGTGGAAAGATATTAGAATTAGTGCTGTGGATGTAGCAAGGCTAACGATAACAGAGTTAACTGTGTCTTAGGTGTGATGAAAGAATAACAAAAAAAGATTTAAGAAGGAAAAGCGAGTTACAAGAGAGGCAGGGGAAGATCTCGACTGAGCGTCGAAAACACAGTGTCTATAATACTGGAGGAATGTAGGAAGTAAGAAAAAGCATGAAAGGCGGAGGGCATGTATGAAGAAGGTTGGTGAGAGTGGACGAGGCGAAAGAGTGTTTGGCGCTCCGTTCTCTCTGGCTACCCTGCTAGGGGTACCCTGGTATAAGGCGTGAAGCTATGTGTATACGTATTTGGTCTGCGTTGTCCAATAAAAATAATGTAAGCCGACAAAGAGTACGTAATGTAGGCATCACACTTTCTTAGTACCCCAGGTAACGATTATTCTAATTTAACGTAGCTTTCCTTAATAAATTGACACAATATATTTTTTCAATTCCCAGTTCCTGAGATTAGCTCGATAAACCAAACAAATTGTTCTGCTTTATAATATTAGTATATTAATCTATACCTACATAGATTTACATTCATACAGTCATGTTTTTTCCTTAGCATTGCTTACAAAACGGTAGCGGTAGTAGGGCGTGGGAATTTGCCATAATAGGTATTTACTGTTACTAGTACTTCTATGTTAATACAATAGAAGTAATACAAGTTCAATTATGACAACTTCTAAATCCTGGCGTAGTGAAACGGCGAGGCGTTGAGTTCCGCCATGTTCCGCCGCCGTTTACATGGCTACAGGTTCAATACACACACGGGGGGGTTATATTTGTAAGTTATATATGAGTGCCGGAACTTAACGCTGAAGAATTAACGTTTCTTTATATTTTAGTTTAATTAGAAACATTTCCTTGTATCTATTTAACGAACTTAATTTAATTATTGTATTTATTTTTTATTTAATTAAATTATATAAGATAAATTTTAAAGTCACTACCACTGTACAAATAAGCTTACATTCCAATAACTTCACAGTTCATACAGTTATGTAGGTCATTCTTCAATAATAATTAATTTGAAGTGTCATCGTGATTTATTATTGTAAAAAATAAATAATATATGAGGCCATCGTGGCGTAGTGATACAAGTGTGTGACTGTAAACGCGATTACTGTGGGTTCGATTCCCATTCAGAGTGATGAATTACTATTTACTAATGTTTTCTTCGCTAACAAGGTTGAGTTCGGAATCGAAAGGTTGAATACGGAATATCTTATCATTAAATTTGCCTTCTTATCTGAGAAAATAATTAAATAAATAGTTAATAACACATTAAGATATTAGAAAAAATATTTAAATGTGTTATTAATATCGTTTCATTTTATTTTTCACGTGTTATAGTTTATTAGAATGTTGCATTTCATTTAATGATGAAATACTCACTAGTGATGTGACACTCTTTCTGTCCATTTGGAGCGCATACAAAAGTGAAAAGTTTAAATGAACTTATTTTTAGTATAAAATGGGGTTTCAAAACCAAAGTATTTGCGTATTTTTAATTAAACTTCTGTCGGCTACTAGGATCATATGTAAATGGAATAATAAAATATTTCAAACATACCTATGGGAAAAATTAAAAAACTGAATAGTTTATTTGGTTGAGAACTTTAATCTCAGGAAGTATTGGTTTGAATTGAGTAAATATTTTTGATTTGCATAGTCCATTTATCGAAAAGGCTGTAAACCACTGTGCCTACACAGTAGTGTCTTGTGTCGCACACATTTCTCAGTTATTCGACTATGTGAGGGAAGTCGCAGGTTAAACCTAGTTTTTCACACAAAGCATGAAATAGTAAGATTTATATAAGGCATAGGTATTCTCAGCCTATCCCGCTATTAACGAGATACAGCGTGAAACTGCTTTTTAAAATTTAAAACGAGAGATATTGTGCAAAACCTTTAATATAAATTCTGATCTTGACACACATATGTTTAATATGTAGTAACTAAATTCGTTAATTCATCAAAAATACCAGTTCGTTGCCCAATTTTGTATGTAATAGCGGGTTACATATGAATGTCACTGTCATGTATTACGAAAGTAGCGGCTTCGAATCAAAAGAGTATTTTTGAATCAAAATTTTGAAAGAGAACTGCCTAAATTTTGAAGGGTATCAAGCACCAGCCGGCGCGATACCAAGTCCCGCTCGCTTAAATGGCCCCGGTCTTCAGTAATTTATTATTTAATTTAATGTTAAATAGATCAACTTGTGGAATATTCATACATTTTTTTTCGCTATTTATTTAAGCTGAATCATTGTTTTTTTAATGACGGCACTTAACCCCGGAATTTATGAAACCACAATGAAAAAAAAATGCAAATTTTATTGAAACCTACGGCCATTTTCATATTATAATTACGATACGTATTAACTATAAAAAAAACAACGATTCAAAGTGCTTGCGGAAGATTTTTTACAGCACGGTAGGCAGAGGGAACCTGGGAACCCAGTGTTAATTAAGACACTTCTGTTGCCCAGTTTCCGCCGAATTCAGGCCGTCTGGTCGCAGTGGCAGGTTCGGACAACGTCGGACTGTAAGCGAGTGTTAGAGGTTGAAGGTTGATTCCCACTGGGAGTAATTTATTATTTCATTTCCTCGCTTTGGTTCCGCCACTCAACTTGCAATAGCGGTGCGTGAAAAACGGAATGTCTTAATAAGAGGTTCCCTCTACCTATCCTGCTAAATGCGGGATACAGCGTGAAGTTAAAAAACGCAATATGATACAATCCAAATTATTATGTGAAATAAAGAAGTAGGTATTATATAATATAGTGACCATGACAGTGTAAATCCTATGTGTATATTTACACTGGCTGTTTGTTCGGCTGTCCCAACGTGCGTTGACTTTAAATTGGAAGATTTCTCTAGAATTTTTCGCATATTGTCGCTGCTAGGCAGAATTTTAATATTTTTAGGGATTTCAGTAAAGAAATAATAATGCAGGTCTAGTTTAAAACTAAATTGTTTAGAAAACTTTGAATATTAAAAAATAAGACACTTCGTTCCTCGATGTGTTTGTTTGAATGACGGAACTCAACGCCGTGCTTTGTATTGTTACCAGAGCAAGGAAATGAATGAAGTCATCTTCAAGTGGAAATGGAACTCACAACCGTCGTGTTTCGCAGCCTCATATTTTAATTATTTTTATAATTACAATACGGAATGACAAAGAGAGGCGTTAGGTTACGTGTTCCATTGTTACTTAAATGACTGACTGGCTTACTAGGTGAAACACTATAACTACTTAACTTGTATAAGTATCATTTTATCTTATTTAAGTAAATATTTCCACAGTAAACAAAAATTGTCACGTCCATTAGTTTCTTTGTTATTTACTTAAATAATTTATATGCTTATCCATTAACCTATAACGCTCTTACGTATTACATTTTTTTTTCATTTATTAGTTATTAACTCGGCTTTCAATAGAAAGTCCGAAGTTCTTTTCCCGTGTATGGTTTACCGTACATTAGAAAAAGTGCAAAAATTGTCAGCTTCACGCATATAGCAGGCTGGGACAATCTACATACTTTGACTTGTTACTGGAGACAAGAAATGAAAATAATTTATTTCAGTGGAAGTAGAATCCACAAGCGTCGCGTTTACAGTTAACGAAGGTAAAATGGTTATATTTTTATAGATAGGTTTTTTGTTAAGAATCTGCGTATAGCAAAGAATGCCTACTGCTAAGAGACGCCGTTCTTCCACTTTTCGACTATAGTCAATGACGGAGCACAACGCCGTAGTATAATTGTCTATTTGAATAAAGAATATTTTGAATTTGAATTTGAATTTGTGTACAACAACAAATTACGCTACGGTTATCTCTGTATAAAAAATATGTAATATATAAAAGGAAGAAATGTACATAATGGAATTGAACCTACGACCTCAACACTTCTACAAGGTCATCTAAGCCTAAGGCTTGAGGGCAGGTAGATTGACTTTAACAGCAAATTTCAAAATTTCGCAATCAATCGCGCGATGTTAGATAGTTATTTATATGTTTTTATACGTGACGCAGCTAAGGTCATCCGGTTATGAATTAACCTACATTTGTATTGCATTCGGAGAAAATACAATAGTTAATTATAAATAGTTTGCTTGTCTTAACGGATTCACCTCAGGAACTTGGTTTGAATTGTGTTGGATAGTCCCTTTTTCGATAAAAAATATTAAACTTAGAATGAAATATGTGACAAATACAATTTTTAATTATTTCCATGCGACTATAGGGGAGAAACGATGGGTTAAAACTAGTGTAAAATATAATTATGCTCCGTGAGCGAGGATCGATCCTTGTACCGCGTTTTCAGGCACGGTCCCATTATAATATATTCATTTAGGTGCTTATATTAAAAATACAGAATTACACAGTTATTTGTATAATGTATATTAATCTGAATTACCTTTGAACTCTAATTAATTATTAAACAGACAATATTCGTACAAATAAATATTTTGCAGCAATTTTATCGAACAAAATACTTTACATTAATATTAGTAAAGCTTTTTTACTTGTGAATCGAATTAAATAAAATAAACACCGGGGAAGGGAAATTTTTCAAAATATAATAGCGAAAACTGAATTTAAATCATTTCTGAGATTAACGTGCATAAAGGAACAGACAAACTGAAAACAGACAAAAATGACGAAAATCATATTTTCTTTTCTATTGATTTTCTCATTTACCTTCCATGCACAGCTGCGATCAGTTATAATTTAATTATATGTATATACTTGTATAGATTATTTAGTACCTAGTACCATAATAAATATAGTATATAGTTATATTCTTAAATTATTGAAATAACAATGACAATAAATACGGGAAAATGAAATACTTATTTTTTCATTTCTTCGCTCTGGTAACGACACAAAATATGGCGTAGAGTTCAGCCACTAAATACACAATGCCTTCACAATTCGCCGTAAAGTGAGGAACGCAGTGTATTAACACTAAGTTCCCAGGTGCCCTCTGTCTACTATGCTATGCGCGGGGTAGAGCGTGAACCCACTCAACCACCACTCAACTCGGTAAATCTTAGAAACGCACAGAAATATCTGATTAATTAACATGATGTTTTTCTATCCCACGATATAATTAAATTGAAATCTAAGCTTTAGTGTGCCAACAGATAGGCAAAATCAAGGGCAACAACATGTATGGGTATTTCTACTGGTGGCCCAACTTATTGTTAAGTCATGACTAAAATATTGTAACGTGTTTTTACGCAATAAACTGACCCGCCTTGAGACCATCGCCGATGGGAACAACGGGGCTATTTGGACACTTTAAATTAATTAGTTTAATTTATATTTTATAGGAAGGAAGGTAATATTAGCATTATTTTGATAAATTTAATTTTCTTTACTTTTTTTTCTTAATTTTAATATTAAGACCACCCCGCGGCGCATGAGACCGATGGATTCAATCTTTATTCGGAGGAATGATTACAATTAATTTGTTTACAATTCCCCCTCTGGTAGACGTAATGCGGCGTTGAATTCCGCCATTAAACATGGAATGTCTAAAAAAAATTATGGTGAAAACCTGAGACTGTTTTGTGCTTTGTTTAGATAGCGAAAGTCTTCTTCATTTATTTAAACAACAATTGTATATTTTTATATTTGTTTATTTAAATTTTGAAACTGATCGCACTATCCCCAACTCACTCGATATGAAATTTCGTAACATATCTCAATCAACGTGAATGCATACGTATACTTTTAAATGGTTAACCAAAACAAATATTATACGATCAAAATTTCACCATATTTCAAGGTTAACTTTATTTTTTATATACCGTCATTAAAATAAAATAATTAATATGTATAATTCAATAATTATAATTTTAATCTTAGTAATTGTACCTTAATGATATTAACAAAAAAATATAAATTGTACACTATGGCAAAAACCTATTAACAAACATTTCAAGTTGATATATATATAAATAATATTAATGACTGTGAAGTAACTCAATAATTATAATATAATTACCATGTTAATTAACTAATTATTAATAAGGTGACTTTCAAAAGTTTGAAATACAATGTAGCAATAGAAAGTGCGTAATTTATACAAGATTGTTTTTTTTTATAATTATATTTAATTTTATTAATAAAAAAATATATATAAAAATGTATTGTTTGTAAGAAATAAGGTGATTTTATATTTATGAAGAAAATAATATGCTGGAATCATTTAAATAATATCTATAGATTTTAAACGCGCTACATATAGGTATAATAAGATTTTCAAAAATAATTTCACGTACCAAAATAAATATATAATAATAAATTATAATAATAAAAAAAAATCCACTTACCCTCAGAATTACAACTATATCACAAAACACATACAAAATTCTAAAAGAAATCGACACTATTTTTCACTATAATCTTTTTTTATTATGACTATAATATAATATATTTAATTACAATAATGATATTATATATTTCTCTATAATAATAATTATAATTATAATTTTATTCGTCCGCAACGTACAGTGTCTGGAGGCAGAATGACCTGAACTAATAAGTGATACTTTAGCATACTTAACACGATATGACTGACGCTTAAGACTAGCTGTATAAAATAGGTTTACCCACATTATATTCTTTTTTTTTAAGACCCTCGTAGCGCAGAGGCACCGTGAGACTGTAAACGCGATGGTTGGGGGTTCTATTCTCACTCGGGGGAAACTATTTTCAGTTCTGTCTGCAAAACGTTAAATTCCGCAACTCCACATTCAATGATTAGGAAATTGAGCGAATAGTGGGGAATGTAGTGTCTTAACATTATGTTCCCTCAGCCTACCCTGCTATATAATGATGATTGTATCTTCATGAAACATAACAGTTATACGTGATTAGTTATATGGTATCATCGATCTGGTGTGATGATGGAGCCAGGACCTGAATAGTGGACCTATTCGGAGGTTACTAGTAAATCACTTGAGCTTAGGCTCATGTAATTTATAGCTCCGAGCAAATTCTATAGCATTTGTATCATTTGGTATATGAAAGCGTAATTTTTTAAGTATTTTTTTTACGCTAAGCAGGCAGTTGCCGTTCAATAGGACATGTTGGTTTAATCTGGATTCGATTTTGAATTCTGGCGGTGCATGAAGAACGGAGTGTTTTCACGCTATTATTGTCTTTGCCTACTCTGCGATATACGGGATACAAAGTGAAGCTGAATAAAAAGAAATATATTGCGTGTTAGGTAAAGGAAGTTAATGTCGCAATTGGTTTATTTATAGGGAAAATACCTTTATGGTAAATTATTTTAATGCAATTATACTATGATTCAATAACAGAAAGTATTAATACCGATGCCGTTATGGTGCAGCAGGACAGCGGCTAACTGCGGCCATTTTAGGTTCGATTCCTATTTGAGGGAATCAATTATTTTTATTCTTTCGCTCTGGCTAATTGACAAACCGCGGCGTTGAGTTCTACCATTCAACACGCCATGTCACGAAAATACGGACTAACTTGACCCTAGGTTTCCTCTGCCTATCCTGCTGCGAAATACGACAAAAAAATCTAATATGAAATCCTTATATGATTAATATTTATTAATGTTTTCTTTGTATAATAGAGCAGCAAAGCGTCTGACTGTAAATGCAAGGTTGTAGGTTCCAGGCTCACTCGGGTAAACGAATTTTATTGCCTTGCTCTAGTAATATGATAAGCGCGGCGTTGAGTTCCACCAATTAGCACGGAATATCTCAAAAATTGGACAATTGGTGTGGAATAGAGTGTTTTAACACCTTCTGTTTATCCTGCTATATACGGAATACAATGGTGCATTTTACGTTGTTGACAGAGCGACGCCATTAAAATACAAAATAATTCTTACCCCTTAACGTGAATCGAACCCACAAGCGTCGTATTTACAGCTTACTGCTCCACGATGGCCTAATAGCCTAATGACGGGGGGTTTTCCATTAAAGACGTTTGAGTCACGTCACTAATCGTCTTTTTAAATATATGTAGTTTCATTGTCATTATATATGTACGTAATTCGATTATTACTTATTAAGTTATTAGAGGCTCAAGCGTGCGACTGAAAACGCAACGGTTCGATTCCCACTGAAGAGAATTATATTTTTAATATTTTCGTTTCCTCGCTCTAGTTGTGAAGCAAAGTGCGGCGTTGAGTTGCGCCACTCAACACATAATGGTATCCCTCTACCTATGTTTGTGGAATAAATTAAAAAATGTTATGAATTATTTTTCAATATATTTATCCACTACAATACTAATTAAACGATTAATATACATACAAACAAACGTACAAACCATATTTACATGTAAATTAAAAACCACAATTCGCTCAATTACCCTACGGCTTAGCGATTTGAGCAATAGTTAATTACATTTTACGACCCGTGATTGTTAAGCAATGTATGTACTTATAAAGATATAGCCTGTGCTTTTACGGAAGGTCACTAGTTCGATTTATATATTTTTTTTAGCTTCATGCTGTATCTTGCATATAGTAGGTTACACAGGGAGAAGTTCGTGTTAAGATATTCGAGATGTTGCATGTTGAGTGGCGGAACTAAACGCCGCGTTTCGTGTTGTTATCGTAGCGAGTAAATAAAAATATAGTATAATTAAATCCTTTCTCGTTTTTTTCTTTGGGTACGGAACCCTACAATTGCTAAATCGTAATGACATAATAATTGTATTGAACTTTTCAAATAGTTATTTTTTGTTTGAAATATGATTTAATGGAGAAAGTTTTTTCTTAGCCGGGATTCAAGAAAATATATTTAGCCGTTGGAAAATTAGCAGCTCTTTTCTAGTTGTTTGTGTAGTTTTTATGACTTTGGTGTTTTTCAACGGCGCGGCGTTTGCCTGTTTTCAATTGTCAATTATAAGTATTTGAATTGGTAATAAAATGACATTATCGTCAATATAACTCTTGGAGGGCGTCGTCATCGTACTCTGGAAAACAAAGAGCAGCGTTGAGCTCCACCACTCAACACGCAAAATCTTGAATATAAAGAGAAAAATGGAGAATTGAGTATCTTAGCACCAGATTCCCTTTACCTACCTTACTATGTGCGCAATTCAGCGTATAAAATCAAAATAAAGTAAAAGACATGACAATAAAAATATAAGTAGGTACTGAGTTCCTCGGTGCGAGAGAAACGGAACCTGACACAAGGTTCCCTTTGCTACTCTGGTGTATACAGGATACAAGGTATAATTTAAAAAAAGTTTCCTCTTTTTAGCCTCCAAAATACTGACATGCGCGAAGATAGTAAAATAATCAATTTCCAATAGGTAATTTAGGTAATTTCTAACAATGATGAATTTCAAAATGTGTACGTAATCTTATTTATTAGCATACAATTCTATTGGTAAATTGATTGTTAGATTTAGTATATATTGCAATGTATTATCTCTACTATCTCTATATAAACTATAATTTAAGTTAAAAAAAAAGTACAGTTTGGTTACAATAAATACAATTAGTATAAGCGGGCGAAGCCGCGCGTGGGTCGGTAGCAGTTACAAGTCTACAAGCTACAATATCTTTATTCATAACAATTTTTTAGTATGCAATTAGATATAAATTAGTACATAAATAAATAATGAATAGTAATAGTTATTTTTATAGTGTCATATGTCGAAAGCATAAAAGCGTATCTTTTGCAACTTTCTTAGATATGTATAATACCTAATATTATTTACAAACTTGTTTGAATATGATATCGTAGGTGATGGTGTCCGTCTGTCTGTCAGGATTTAAGTATTTTCTCGATATTAAGTTACTTATACCAAAAAAATAATAAGCATTTATACGTCACGAAGGTAATTTTGGCCCACAAATGTTTTTTTAATCGATTTCAGTAAGAGGAGGTTATCAATTTGATAGTATTGTTTTTATATGTTTGTTACCTCAGATAATTTCACTGGGGAACCAATTTAATGATTCTTTATTATTAAAGAAAGCTAGTGCACCCCGTGTGGTCCCATTTAATTTAGTCCATTTCAGACATATCCATGGATACAATATCTGTGAGAAAATCATAAATTTTAAATTTGATTTAGGTTTATGCGCGACAAATGGACGAATAACTCAATGTCAACTCAGCCGATTTTGATGATTCTTTTTTTATTGGAAGGAGTACACATCAAGGGTTATTGAGTGAGGGTTTGATAAAACTTTTGTTAAGTTGTGATTATGGGATGACGGTTTTTTTGTTACAAATTATAACTATCTTAGAACGGTACTTTGTTTGATCTTAAAATTTTTATGTGATTTTTTTATCGTAATCGCAGTGTTAAGTTCCGCCAATGTCACTAAAAAGGCGCACATTAAAGAGCCCACCGGACCATACTATACCTAAAGGAAATGCGTGAAGGTGAAAAAACTATTATTATAAAACTGCCTTGACATTATTTTTATGTAACATAAGAATAATAAAAGAACCCTTTTATACGTTATGTCTGTTAATTTCATACGGAAACTAAAAAATATAAAGGAAGCTCATTTAACATATTGTTCGAACTAAAATATAATATGTAAAAAAATCAATCAAGTGTGAGTCAGATTCGCCTACTGAGGGTTTTGTACCAATCGCAAGACTGTAGTCAACGTTACAACAAAGTTCACAAAATTAGATTTGCGAGCGTAAATACTTATTGTGTATGAAATTTACTACAAATTGAACTTTTTAGGTAGGTTTTTTTTCCTGTGATATACCTATAAATTTCTATTTTTAGATCTTTCTATTTAATTGTACTGAAAGTTTTCAATCTTGGCATTTCAAAAAAAATCATAATTTGAAACCCACAGGAAAGTTGGTACCATTTATAGGTTTTGGTTATGCGACCTATGAAATGCGGCAAAAACACTACATTTAATCTTTTGCTTGCCTTGAACTTAGGAGTTTCACATTTTTTGCACTAAGAGATTGTAAATCTAGATATTTGAATTAATTTCAACTAGTTACCTGCACGCGATCTTTAGAAAAATTGTCTTGACAGTCGCATATACAGACAAATTTAGTTTTTCCTGGTAGTTGGTTCACTTTTAATCTTTTGAGGTACGGAACCTTAAAAATTTAGTTGTTTGTTAAAAAAAAAAGATAATATTCAAGTTATTTATCATTGAGCATATTATTATGGCCACTACTATATTCTACCGGCGGCTTTGGCCGCGTATTCAAATAACAATAAATAAGAGTTTCTTAATAACATATAACACATTACTCTTCTACAGATACAGTGGGTAACATTTATTAAGATGATGTAGGGAAAGTGCCGGGGGTAAGTTGTGCCTATATAGATAGATAGATAGATAGAAAATAGACTAGATAGATAGATAGATAGATAGATAACTTTAGCAGCGTACTACAATTACTTTATAGTTCACCCAGCAGCTAATTGAAAATAATATTTAGAAAACACACTTCACGTAATCCTTGAACAGCTGTCTCCTATTGTCATCGTTATTCTATTGTTAGATCCTGACTTGTTGGCAGCAGTGTATCAGGAAAGTACGCTTATTCAGTTAAAAAAATAAATCGCCTTATGAATGACGGTTGTCGGATTTAGAATCCCCTCTTTTAATGGAGTCGGTTAAAAACTGTTAATTTTTAGAAAAAGTATTACAAAAAATATTTTAATTTAAAACAAATTTCTTTAAATCTTAAGTTATTTCAATTTATGTTAAACCTTTTAAACAAATGTTAACAGTACAACGGACCTTGGCTGCGGCAGTTTGCACCAGAGTTTCTGCCGCGGTTCATAACAATGTTTTTTTTTTAAAAAACACATAAAGCTAATATAAAAATTGCAAAGCTTATTATTCAATACAGCTTACAGTTCAAGAATATTTACAGTTTAGTGATGTATGAAATAAATATATGTATATTGCACGTCATGTAGGGTAGCTGCCAATTACATAATTCAATTATTACAAAAAAAAAACAGTCGAATTGATAACCTCCTTTTTTTACAGAAGTCGGTTAAAAACGGAGAACATTTCAGTTGGGAACGCACAGAGTTCCCTCCTGCTGTTAGGCTTAGGAGCCTCTAGTCCCATTAAGAAACTTTCATTCCCTACTTTCCGTCGAATTCTAGAGGCCTCATTACCAGAGCGATGTCATGGAAGAAAGTCTCGTAAAAATTAAACCTTAACTAAGCACTATAAAACATCAAACCATAATATAAATGTTATTACTTAATATACTTTTTACTGTTGTAATATAATAATTATACTGAAACGAAACATAATAAACAAATAAATTATCTTTTTTGATTATGATTTCATATTTTTTTCCACTTTGTAATTTAATTTCAATATTAGTTAATGTTAGTTTAGCTTCCTTTTTATATATTTTCATTTCCTTATGAGATTAAATAATGTATTATTTTAGCTTCATATTGTACCCCGCTCATGGCAGAATAGGCAAAGGGAACCTCAGAACCTAGTGTTAAGACACTCTGCTATCCACTTTCTGTCGAATTCGGGGGGAATTGCTTGTTGATTGGCGGAACTCCACGCCGCGCTTAGTAAAGTACTATTTTCTATTCACGGCTCCACAAAAATCAATTTTTCAATGAAAATATAAATATTTTTAGCCTTTCTTTCGTCACTCATTCTCTCGACGTACCAAAATCACCTGATGAGGCTGTTCTTCTTTTAGACACTGCCACTGCCATTCTGTGTATATAATTCTAATAATTTTAAGGATTCTCCGATCTTTACAGTGAAGGCTAAAATTTCAGCCATTCCAATATCACTGTAATTTTGTAGCAACTAAGTCGAGTATTTTTATTTATATTGTTGTAAAACTTTGAACAATTTAAATAAAACGAAGACTAATTATTGTCAAGGGAATTTAGCCAAAATACAATTGTGAACGGTATATAAATCGGTTAAGTCGTCAACAAGTAGGTTGGTTAGTTCCTTAAATCTGGCGTTCCGAGCGTGCCAGTTGAGCACATATCACTTCGCCAATGTCACGTTGTATGGAGAAGACACGAAGGAGGTTGTACGGAAAAAAATAGACAATGTTACACGATAGGAAAATGTATGTAGAAAAAAGAAAAAATAAGATCCAGTTAAAAATCAGTCAACAAGTATATTTCAATACTATTGTAATTACGCAAATTACTACGGAACACTGTCAATTTTATGACTTCATTTCTACTCGTCACTAGACGGCGCTAATATTATTTTTAAAATATTATTACAATTTTCAACGTTACTTTTTAATTCAATTTCCACCCCAGAATTCTATATGTGGGATATAGCGACAAGCGTAGAAAAAAGAATAAATGTAGTTAAATTTCTAAAGTAGTAAATTACGAAGTCAGCGTCATCTAGTGTAAAAATAAACAAATACAATTTTTATCATTTATGGTTGATATATCAACATCAGTATTAAACTAGATGGCGTTGTTTTTATTATGAACCTCAATAATCGTGCAAAAATGAACTTATTTTCGTTAGCTTATTTTACGTACTCAATAAACTTAATTTATATAAAAGAAGCCTTCGTTGCGCGGCGACAGAGCAACTTTAAACAGTGGTATCAAACGGTCAGTGGGTACAATTCTCATTTGAGAGAATGAATTATTTTCATTTCCTCGCTCTGATATAATAAAACCAAGCGAAGTATTAAATTCTGCCACTTGACATGTAATATCTCGAAAAGTGAGCAACGGAAAAGTGTCTAAACACTAAGTTCCCCATGCGCCACTTAATTATTATTTTGTTACCAGAGCCATGAATGATGAAAGTAATTTATTTCCCCTAGTAGTAATCGAACCCATAGCCTTCAAATGCTCTGGTTCTGCGATACGACGGTCCCACGACGGTAGATGATGCGAGAAAATATGAAATTGTTATTTTAAAGCTTGATACTCTTGCTTGACTAACAGAGTAATCAACACAATGCCCAGCCGAACCTAGTGTTGACACACTCCGTTTATCATCGTCCAATTTTCGAGAATTGTGTCTTGAGTGGTGGAACTCATTGCTTACCTCATTCTCAAATATAAATGAATTTATAAAATGATTACTTAATTAGATATCGTGTAAACGTATATCGACGATGGCACGAATAGCGGCGTAATGTGACGTAACTTTACCTACATAATTGGTCATAAGCGGACTTGTTTGTTAGTGTTGTACGTATGTATGATTGGTCGAATATCGATATTTTTTTCATATATGACGTTTCGTATTTCATTTTCTGCTCAATTGTCAAGATATTTCATGTGAAGTTTTCGATGCCTTTCTTTTTATAATCAGGATTCAGCGTGAAGCTAACAAAAAATAAAGTGACAGAATCGACGTCACATTTTGTCTTGTTATCAATTACTTTACCGCATACTAATCATTATATTTATCAATGAGTTTCTTTTTTTTTTTGTGGAAGTAATAGTTGAGTGAGCAAAATTAATGGTATATATTTATATGTAAAATATTAAAAAGCTATGCTATACATGAAACACACAGAAAATGCTAAGAATAAGACAATCTATAGATAGCCTCCTACAAGCAGTAACACTACAGTGGATATTGACCGAGTATGTAGCGCACCTTCAAGAGTCAACGAAGAAAGTGACAGCTTGGCCGGGACCTGCAAGACACCGCAAGAAAGGGAGATGATATCCTATGTGAGAATGTGACATAATTAAAGTAACTGCAATAAATTGGACTCGAGAACCTGTAGAGGTGCACTTGCTCCTCAGGTTACCTCTGCCTATCTTGCTATGTGCGGGATACAGTGTGAAGCTAAAAAAACGGCATAATATATTGTTATTCCATAATAAGGAAAGAAAATTTACAAAAGCGTACATTTTTGTACGCTTACTGAAAATATTTTAAAACTATCTATCGATATCGATAACCAAAAAACACGCAGCCAAATAAAGTAATGAAGCACAACCACTTTCACCGCCCTAGCGTGTTTCCTACAAACATTGCAAACTACTATAACCGTGTTAATATATCTATTTATATATACATATTATGCCTGTAAATAAAATGAAAAGTGGAAAAAAGAGTGTCTTAAGATTAGTTATCTATCTATATCTATACTTCTATATATAAAAAAAAAAGTTCAATAGTAAAATTATAAAGCTCCAGAATTTGATTAATTGAAGCCACAAATATCAGCAGCTTTGTCTATTTATCGAGTATCGCTATAGGCGAAATGAAATCACAATTAAGTTAACAATTAGAGACGCACTGTGTTACACCGTCTGAGTGTAAAAATAACAGTTACGGATTCGATATCCACTTGAGGGAATTATATTTTTATTTCATTTCCTTACTGTGCTATTAAGATAAAGCACGAAGCCCCACCACTGAAAGGGTAAATGTCTCGTAAATTGCGTGGGCTTTACTCTGTTAAAAGCAGGACACAAGCTAATGGAAGCCAACAGTTACAATAATCTTTTGTTTTTAAATTAAAAAAGGTCATATTAATTGACACGCGCTGGATGTCGGTTCGATCATATTTACATATATTTTTAACTCTGATAAGACATAGTGTATATTATAGATAAAAAATATTATTACAAGTACAAATTAGACAACTTAGCTCAACTTTTCAACTGTCAACTTTAATAAATTGTATTTTCCGTTGACCTACAACCCTGAAATTGAAAAGGTACCCTGAGTGGTAGAGTCCCACTCGCCATTTTACTAGATTTTTTAAAAGTAATATTGTTTGTTCATAAGTACCTAATACCTTGAAGAGCTTGTCTATATATTTTTTTACTTCAATGTAACAAAATGCCACAAATGCTACCACTGTGGCAGGCGGCAGATATTTTTTTTACATAACAAATACGTAGACAGCCTGACGTCTTTAAGTGAGATGACCCAGATTCAAATCCGGTGTGACAAAATCTTATATACCCACCTACTTACTTAAACATAGTATTATAAAGGAATTTGGAAATTTTCATATTACATTAAGTATTAAATAATATGTTGTGAGAAGTAAATAATGATATTGAAACGGAAGTGACTGCTTATATTATATAGCCGACATATTTTTTTAGCCTAGCGATATATCCCCCATATAACATGGTAAACAGTGGAATCTAGTTGTGTGGAGTGTTGAGACACTCTGTTCTCCGCTCATACGAAAGTTATTGATGCAATTTGTTATTTATTATGTAAATGCTGTTTTTTTTCGGGGCAAATTTTGTTGTAAGTAAAATTTCTGGGGTGGATTTCAATATCATACATATTATAATAAAATATTATGTAAAGAGTACGATAGATCATTTTTAATCACTTTATTTGTTTGTTTATACGCGCTCTTCTTCAAAAGAACTAAACGGATCTGAATAAAGCTTTTGTTATAGAAGAAATATAAAAATAAATAAATCAGCTTCACGCTGTATTCTGCACGCATCAGGGTAGGCGTATGAAACCTAATTTTTAAGTCACTCTATTCCCCACTTTCTGCCGAATTCTGAAGTCATTGCGTGTTGAGTGGCGGAACTCAACGCCGCGCTTTACCTCGACACCCGGTAAAGAAATGGAAATATTAATTTAAATAAATATTTCATTACCTCGAACTTCCTTCCACGCGACACGCAACATTGGAATGGCTTACCTGCGGTCCAGGTGTATACGACCTGGGAACCTTCAAAAAGCGCGTCTATCTCCACCTTAAAGGCCGGCATGCACCTGTAGCTCCTTGCACGTGGTAGTGGGCGGCGGTGATCATTTGTCATCAGGTGACCCGTACGCTCGATTGCCTTGTTTTTTCCAGTAAAAAAAGAAAAAAAACGTACAACTTTAACCGTGACGGTTGTGGGTTCAATTTTCGCTCGGGAGAATATACCCTCTGTCTTCCCTGCTGTATGCGGAATACAGCGTGAGCCTATAAAACAAACATGTATAAGCCTCGCGAGCAATGTGAAATTTAATTTTCTGTAGGCAGAAAGTTGAATTCCACTTTCCTTTCTTTCCTCTTCCGCCTCCAGAAATCGGCGCAAAATGGGGAAAAGAAGCATCTTAATGAGAACGGAGTGAATTACCTCTTAGTTCCCAGGTTTTCTCTGCCTACCCTATTCTGTGCGGGATTACAGAATCAGATAAAAGTTGTGTAATATTCTTAACGTAATTTTACGTTTCAAAATGAAACTAAAATAAAAGAGCCGTTAAATTTGTAATATAAAAAATATGTGTAACATAAGTCAAATTAAAGATTGGGATATTGACAAAAAAAACATATTATATTAGTTTTTTATATTTTTTTCTTAATTTTAAAGTACTCTTAACGCAAACTATGATATGTCTCTCTTATTTAGTAATTTATCGCTTGCTAAATGTTACGCATTACCTTTGTGTATACACGGGCGAGAATTTTGTAGCGACCCGCTCGCTGTGTTTAAGACACAAATAAAAATAAAATGAAAATGTCGTGACGGAGGGGCACAAATGTATAACTGTATAGCGATGGTTGTAGGTTCGATTCTCACTCGAGGAAATTAATTATTAATGATTAATATTCATCGCTCTAGTACTAAGGAAAAGCCCGCCATTGAGTTCTGAAACTCTACACACAATGCCTCGAAAAATTCGGCGGAAAATGTGAAATGGAATATCTTAACACTAAAATATATCTGCCTACCCTACTGTGTGCGGGCTACAGCGTGAAGTTGCTAAAATTTACAAACATAACTACACAGTATAAAACAAAGTCGCTTTCCGCCGTTGGGCCAAATCTTCAAAACCACGCAACGAATTTTGAATCTGTTTTTTTAATAGATAGAGTAGTGATACTTAAACGATAACTTAAACGACCATACTTAAACGATATTCTTCAGAAATTATGAATATACTTATTTGTATTTCTATAAAAGAAGATTCTTTCAGTACGTGAAATATACCTTGAAAAGCGAAACTATGCCCTTTGTAGTTTGTGCTAAAAATTGGGACGTGTTGCAACAATCCGGACGTCTATACTTTTAGTTATTCCTATTTGACTACGCAGATTAAGCATGTAAAAGCTATGAGTAGTTAACCTGAAATTAAAAACCGCTGCGTTTTTTACCCGTTTCTAGTGATGTACATTCCGGGCAGCTCTGTAACGCATTACGTGAATGTTTTACCGTAGTGAAAGCCCAAGCGCGACGCAGGGCGGTACGCCGCCGGGATGGTCTAACGCGATTGTTGTTCATAAATAATTATATTATTAAAAAATATAATATATTTTAAATATAAATTGCAGTGAAAAGAAGTTTTTTTCTCAGTATTTTTTGGTAAGTTTTTTTTTTGTTTATTTTTCGGACAGGATTTGTATTTAAAAAATATATATTATATTAGCAAATTTATTCTAAATAAATTGAGTAAAAATAATGTATGCAAGTATGCAATTTTTTCTAATTAAATAAATAGTATTGTTATTTTGTGCTTGTAAAATTATCGCAAAAATGCAGATGATTTTTTTATGACTTAAATCATGAAAAACATCCTAATTCTATAAAAAAAAATTGATTAAGTGCGATCGACCACCAAGGATTTCGTATCAATCAGGATTGTCAACGGGAAGTACCTACAATTTATAAAAGTTGATAAGTTTAAGTTATATATATGAAACCTATATAAATAATACCTTTTGTATGAATATTATGTTTTACCATACTAAGCTTATGTTTACCTCTATGAAAATTTTCACTTTTAGAACTTTTTTTCTTGCATTTGAATTGAACGTTCTCACTTCATGCCAAATTTCATATATCTAGGTCCACGGGAGGTACACTATAGGTTGCTATTACCCGGCGAATTTCACATAAAATGCACACAATCTATGCATAAATAATCGTATTTTTTGCTTGCGTAGAATTAGAAGCTTAAAAGTTTCATATACATTTTAGCTTGACACCTCCACGCGATCTCGAAATAACTAGTCTTGACATACGAACAACAAAATTAACCCGGAAAATATGAAATGCAAAACGTAAAAAATTAAACCAAAACTACTACATTAAGTATAAATACATTTGATAAAATTAATAGTTTCCCTTTTTACTTTCTTAAAATCTTAAAGGTTGTGTATTTCATTTTAATGTTTATAGATAAATTATCGAATTCAAATTACAAAAAAATAAGAACGTAATGTGGCTGTAGGTTCGATTCCCATTCGGGGGAATGAAATATTTAATATTTTCATGTCCTCGCTCTATTAACAAGGCAAACCGTGTCCTTTGATTTCCACCACTCAACACACAATAAAAATTGGCGGAAGATTGGGAACGGAAGTGACTTCATGGGAACGGAATATCTTAACACTAGGTACCCAAGTTCCCTTTGCCTACCGACTATCCTGCTATGTGCAAGATACAGCGTGAAGCAAAACATGTAACTTAACAATATTTTCCTTGTATGCAGTGAAGTTTTGAAATCATTAAAAGTGTGCCACAAAAAGAAATAAAAGGTTGAAAATCATTGATGTAAATAATGAACACGACGTTTCATAATTAACTGAACCATCATGTGCTTTAATAATTCAAATTATACAGCAAGTAGGTACCTATATTAGATTCGTTTATTTCTTTTTTACATTTTTCCTTAATGTCTATAACAAAGTGTTTGTTAACTTTCTCTCTTTTTTTAAGCTTCACGCTCTCGCTCATATCGCTGTACATAGTAGGGTAGGCAGAGGGAACCCGGGCACCTAGTGCTAAGATATTCCCTCCCCTACTTTCCGCCCAATTCTTGACACATTGCGTGTTGAGTGATGGAAGTCAACGCCGCGCCAGAACAAGGAAATGAAAATATTAAATCTTTTTGAGCGTGCTAGCACGCTTATGCCCCTACATAACCATGAGGTAACTTTGACCACAGGGTTAAAATACCTATAGTCTAGTAATACCTATAGCCTATAGCCTACCTCGATAAATGGTCTATCCAACTTAAAATTACATTTTCCACTCGAACCATTAGTTTCTGAGATTTGTTTCTTAAAACTAATAATATAAGTATAGAATAATGATTTGTATGTAAATATTACGTATTTATTAACTGTATTAATTACATAATTATCTGCTACACGTAATATTATATGTCATATATATATATTTAACTTTCGTTCGAAACTTTATATATGAGCCAAGGCAAGTAGAGATGGATATGTCGAAATAATTACATAACTTAATTATTTACAATTTTCTAATAAAATATAATAGTAATGTTTCACAGATTATTCCTTTTTTCCTTTCGTATTTATACTTCTATGCTAATATTATAAATTTGTGGTTAATTTGGTAGAACGTGCAAATCTGCTGGTTCCAATGGAAAATATCATTTTCTATTAAATAGTTCATTCATAGACGAATAACTAGAGACTATTTTATTTTACTCATTTCGATGTCATCCTATATACCTGCGCTATGTAGAAATAGTTATGTACTCGTAGCTTTCGCAATTTTCATTTACTAACTCTATTCGCCCAATTTTCAAAGCATTGTAAGTTGTGAGGCGTTAAGTTCCACAACTCAACACGCAATGTCTTAAATTCAGGCAAAAAGTGGAGAACGGAAGATCTTGACAGCAGATTTGCAGCCGTGCAATGCTGCGTTTTTAAAGATGTTTTTTAAAGATAAACGTCGGCTTTTATAATTTGGATGTATGCTTTTCGAGAAAATATAACATTAAAATAATTTGACGCTCTGTTTACGGTCGCAAGCCTGGGCTGAAGTCCCACGGGGGGCGCCATTTTTCCGTTGCCTTGCATGGGATAAGGCGTGAAGTTATTAGCTCATTTTTTATTCAAATATTATTATAATAGTTTAATATATTTTTACAGAATTGAATATTGTTGAAAACAATTTTAACTGGGACCAACAAAGAAAACAGCAAAATGTGCGAGAATATAGAGAACTTGTAAGTATTAATAAGTATGATTCTATTTCAAAATCAATTAGAACATTGATTTTTTTTTGCATTTTTGCTTATGCTTTTAGACTTAAGACTTATGCATTTTTTTACTGGCTGTCACAGGCTATTTTTGAGATAAGTCGTTTTCAGCGCGACATTCCTTTATTGCGTGTTGAGTGGCAAACTCAACGCCACACTTTTGTCTTCTTACCAAACCGAGAAAAATGGGAACGAACGGGAAATAGAACCCACAACTGCCTTACTTATACGCAATCTCTGTGCTTTATTCAAACTATAATATCATTTCAGGAAAAACATGGAATATCTCAACGGTAATAATCCAATGCTACCGAATTTCAATGATCTTGGAGATCTCAATCAGAATTTTCAAGAAGAGAAGATAGCTGACTACTTCAAGGGCTCTGTCATACTTGTGACCGGTGGCACCGGTTTCGTCGGAAAAGCTCTTTTGGAGAAACTCCTCAGGAGCTGTCCAGGAATTGATACCATTTATGTCCTGATGCGCCCCAAACGTGGTCTCTCAGTGGATCAAAGGTATAAGGAACTTTTAAAAAACCAGGTAAGTCTTCTCCTAATTGGGAGGTTTGTACAATTTTCATTTAATGCTAAATTTAATTATAAGCTTTCTTCCTATGAGTATGTTTATATCCCTTTCTTCTTTCTATTAATGTTTTACGTAAAAATAAGTAAAAACAAAGTTATTTCTTTTAAAAAACAAACCTATGCTACAAGAATATTAACTGTATAATTATTTTGACTAAGTAACGTCCAGTACAGTAGGGAATTCATGAATTTATAAGCAATCGTGGGAAAAATCGGTTGCCCACACATTTAACACCTGTTTTTTTCCTTCGTCATAAACTGATCAGAACAACAACGTTTATTAATAGCAATTATTCTATAGGTATTCGATCGTATAAGATCTAGATGGCCAGAACGGTTAAGCAAATTGTATCCAATAACTGGAGACGTTTCTGCCCCAAATCTTGGCGTTAGTCCAGAACAACAACTGCTGCTGAAGAGATGTCATACAGTGTTCCACTCAGCTGCCACCGTGAAATTTACTGAGCCACTGCACGCTGCAGCCACTTTAAACGTCCAGGGTACAGCTACACTGCTGAAATTAGCTGGAGACATGCCTTTTCTACAGGTAAAGCTTAGTAATTAAAAATCCGTCGTGTTCGAATTGGACTCGGCCACCGGAGGTTCCATCTCAATTTATTGACTAGAGAAAAGTATGACTTATAAAAGTTGACTAACTTAAGGCAACTTAACTTAATATACATTAATTTTGTATGTCTTGAACTATAAATATAAGTTTGTAATCGTTTTTTTCTTGTGAAAAATAAATAAGTAAGATAATTTCTCAGTTCTTGACAAATTTCATAAACTAGGTCATCGGGAAATACCCTATAAGTTTTAATTACGTGGGGAAAGTACGTTGTCCGGTGAAAGCATTAATTATTCAACATTTTACAAATAAGTACTATGGCTGTCATTCGGACACCCCTCTATAAAAATTATAAGATTTTTTTAAAAGAATTATCATACACTCACTGATTCCACGAATATAAACAAAATCAACTTACGACCTGTGTACCTCACGTTTACAGGCAACTATTTTTCCGTTTTTCTCTTCCTCTGCTACTTTTCTTTATAATAAAAGTATTACCATCAAAACTACAATTTGAAACTATTTTTTACCTTCCAGGCACTAGTCCATGTATCCACAGCATACAGCAACGCCCCCAAGAGCTATATTGAAGAACGAGTGTACCCCCCTCCTTATGACCCTGAAAGTATAGTGAGATGCGCGAAGATGCTGCCTGCTGAAACTGTTGATATAATTGCTGAATCTTTACAGGTAAAATGGCAAAGACTTTGTTTTCTTCTATTTTAAGGGGTATCTTTTACTTTTTATTCTCCGCTAACTTTTGTAAGCGACTGTTTATTAGGATCTTTAGGAGGGCATGGTAAATAACATTGGTGGCATAGGTTTCTGACAGTGGACGAAGTGACAGAGGAATGCGGAGACCATAGCATTTGGAAACTTATATTACCCAATTTCGGCCGAATTCTGACATATTGCATGCAAACTGTAACGAAAATGTTAAAATTAAATTAAATATATATATTGCCCGAGTGGGTATCGAACATAAAACTATCGCAGCGTGTGCCCTTTTTTTATCTTATATAGAGTTTCTTGATAGGCATTAAACATTGTATAGTTTTCTTCCATACTATATATAGACGTCAAACTAACAGCTTCACGTTAAAAAAAGCAGCTTTTCCTGCAACCGGCAGGCAGTGCGAACCTAGAGTTATGACAATCTGGTTTTTGAGAAATTACTAGTTGAGTGTCGAAATCGTTCTCATTGAAGTTAAGAAATGAAAATACATAATTTCCATTTGGGAATCGATCCCAATATGCTATATATATTAAGTATACAAAATACGACTTCGCTACAACTTATTTGTATCTTTTTAAATTCTAATTATAAATAATAGAAAGCATGTCAAATCTGCGACAAGGTTGTTTACTTTTTGTTGCATTTCATTTTTTTTAATCAGTTCGAAATTAGGAAATAAAACTATTAGATAAATCGTTCAATTGTAAACAAATTTTGTTTAAATTTTTATTTTACTATTATTGTATCTAAAATGGCGACCAAGGGCCTAAGGGAGCTAACTATAGTAGCTATCGATATTTTTATAGAGTTTTGACATCGAAACGAAAAGTAAAATTTTGAAATATTAATAATGATAGGTCAGTCGTGGCGCAGGTGCATAAAGTGTAAAAACAAAGTGTAAAACCGACCGGTTGTGTCGAGGCCAAGCGCGGCGTTGAGTTCTGCCACTCAACACGCAATGCCTCCAGAATTCGGCAGAAAGTGGGGAACGGAGTGTCTTAACACAAGGTTCCCTCTGCCTTCCCTACTGTGTGTGGAATATAGGATGAAGCTGATTTATTCAATTTATTGATTAATAATGTTCAATTTTCTCTGAAATTCAGGCTTAGCTTAGCCTTTTCATTTGATATCTCACTAGTACTGGCGGCTTCAATACTAAAATTTGCCCTCTAAAGGCTTTAATTTTTTAAGATTTAACCACAAATGTGTAGTTTTTAGATCTTTTGCTGAACTACCTGTAGAGGCTACACTCCTTGAAAAATTTGGCGGAAAGGGAGGAACGGAATGTCTTAACATCCTGTTTTGTACGGGATACTGCACCAAGCTAATTTAATTTTACTATTTTTATTTTTTTCTAGGGTGAACATCCCAACCCCTATACATTGACGAAGGCGTTAGCAGAGTCAATAGTTTACAGCCACACGGAACTACCCATCTGCATAGTTAGACCTTCTATTGGTAAGCAGTTATTTTTATTCATGATTTCTCCCTATCGGGGTAGTAGTCATTGTTTCGCCAATTCTTCAATCTTCCAAATCTAACCCAAACATATTCTTCTTCATTCTTATTGTGACATCTGGCATCGCTAGTCTTACTCCAGCATCTATATGAATAGATGGTATTTTTTAATATATTGGTATGAATCAATATATTTATATGAAGTTTTCAGGGCATTTGATCCCAAAGTCATCGGCAACTAGTTTCTTTAGTATAAAACTAAGCTACTTCGTAACAAAGTAACAAAAGTATTTAAATATGCATAAGACATATTGATTACCGACATATGGACCGATTCCCATAAAATGAAATACAGCGAGGTCATTTAACTATATGTATTTTTAGAAACTAGGTTTATTTTGTGATTTTACTTGAAAATTTTGCTTAAATTTCTTTTATAAGTGACTTTTAGAATGTCGGGGATAGTAATGGCAAGGTGAGGCGCTCTGGGAAACCTTAGTTGACCTTCGATACAGTATTGAAGATACTGGAATAAGGTCATGTAAAGCATGATGACTTCCCAGAAGGCATACATAAAGAGGTAGAAGACGTGGACGAGGCGAAAGAGGTATGCAGAGACTGCAGCATTCGGCGCTCCGTTCTCTCTGGCTACACCGCTAGGAATAAATTGTGAAGTTAAAAGAAAAAACAAATCGATAAAATTATATTTTTGCAATATATGTACCTAACATACTTACTATTTTATATTTACAGTGACAGCTGCTTTCCAAGAGCCGTTCCCAGGATGGATAGATAATATTTATGGCGTTACAGGTAATTTAGATTTAATTATTATTAAGTATTTACTACGGTTAAGTATAAACCACAGCGCAGTAGGACTGCGACTGAGTGAGGAAGTATGAATGTTTTGTTTGTGGGTTCGATTCCCGCTCGGGAGGGTGTTGTTCACCATGCTTCCTTTCTATTTGCTTGTTTACTTTATACAACTTTTTGTATAGTGATTTTTCAAGTATCAGTTATATTTATATAATTGTCATTTAATTCAGTTTTCATTTAAAAATAATAGCGTAGAAGAGAGTCCGTTCTTTATTTTTTGTGAAATTCAGAATACGCATTCAAACTCGCACTAACCTACTAAATATAATAATCGTGAAAAATCTAATTTTAAATGTTATAGGTATTATAATGGAAATATCTCGTGGCACCTACCGTTCGGGGTATTGTCGCGAGCGATATGTAGTCGACTTGGTGCCTGTTGACATGGTGGTGAACAGCTGTATCTTGGCTGCGTGGAGACAGGGTTCGAAGAAGTAAGTGAATATTCGGAAATTATGGAAAAGAAGACAAAAAAAATATCTAATAATATTTAAACCACTTTAATTTAAAATGCGAGTACAAAATTTTATAACATATAAAGGCACGTACGGAATAAGGCTATATAGTTGAGTTAAATACGGTATCTATGTCATTATTTCTTTTTTATTATTTCTTTTTACTATTAATTTAAAGAAAATAAAATAACAATGTTATTGACATAAAAGAAATGGAACTTGAAAATTATATATATTATACTCGAGAAGAAAGTATGACTTGGGTCGACCGCTTGGACGGATTCCAAGAGGCTTAAGTTCAAGTTCCTCTATGTTATTTTTTAAATGTTTATTAATAAATATTTCTACTCTACTCTCTACTCTCTCTACTATTAAATCTTTAACTATTACAGGCCAGGCCGTTGTCCCGTGTACAATGTAACGTCAGGTTCTATAAACCCGCTACAGTGGGGTCATTTCACTCAGCTTTGTTTGAAATGGGCAAGAGAAAATCCTACGAAGTAAGTTTTTAATCATTGACCGCTGCTTCAGAGTTTCTTTCCTCTGCCTACCCATTCTATGCGGGAAAACGCATGAGACTTTTTATTCAATAAAAAATATTTTCTATATTGAAGCCAGTCGTGGTGCACAAGGTTGGTGCATTGGTTGTGAGTTCGATTCTCACTCGAGAAAGTTAATATTTTCATTTCCTCGCCCTGGTAATGTGGCAAATCGCGGGGCTTAATGAAATTTTAATAACATCTGAAATGAACAAGCTAAAATATTTTTTGCTAATTCAATACTTATTTTACAGATACGTCATGTGGTATCCAAATTTCGCTTTCACGGAATCGAGGTTTGTTAATACATTTTGGGAGATCTTTTGCCATTTCCTGCCAGCTTTCTTCTACGACTTACTATTGAGGGCTCAAGGAAGGAAAGCTATGTAAGTCCAATTAGTTTCTCATTTTCTTTATTATGTTATATCTTCATTATAACTAAAGATGGAAATTAATAAAATGTTACTTCAATTTACAACACGTACTACTATGTCTTTAAACATATTGTATAATAAGTAGTCCTAAGTATTTGAATATAATTACAACGATCCAAGAGAAATTAATTTACAATTGACACCAGCTATATAACACAATAGTATTTTTGGCAGAATTTGAAATTAATATTTTTTTTCAGCATGATGAAACTGGCAAGACGTTTCAAAATGGCGGCAGCCACAGGAGAATATTTTGCCAATCATGAATGGCAATTCGGCGTCTCAGAATTGACGTCTCTACACAACGAGGCGAGTGTTGCCAGTGATGCCAGCACATTTGCTCATTGGCCGGGAGAGTTTAATTGGGAGTCCTATATAGGGTCTTATATGCTTGGTATAAGACGATTTATATTGAAGGATAGTACTGAATCTTTGCCGCAAGCTAGGAATAAGTTGAAAAGGTATTTTTAAATATTTTCACGTATTTAAATAATTGTTTGTTTTTAGTTTTTTTTTTGTTCACTGTCTTAGGATTCATCTACATTAAACGCAATGAGACGTAAATTTCATATAAAATAATTTAATGTGAAATTTTTCTTTCTCTTTCAGTTAGACAAATCGTGTTTATTGTAGATTCTATACAAACTTGGAGAACATAAAGGCGTTTTTATAATATTATATATTTTTTTAACTTCCCCGTACTGTTCAATGAAGCAGGTTGCACTACACAACACGCATTATCTCGGAAAAATTGTGTCAATTGGGGAACGGAATATCTTAATATTAGATTTCCTCCGCTTACCATACTGTCTGCGGTATATCCCGCGTATAGTAGAGTAGGCAGATGCGTGTTAAAAGAAACAAAATAAGTAGATAAATTATATTAATTAAGAACCTCGTAAAATATTTTAATTAAATTAAATTTCTGTACTTTTCTCTTTTCAGATTATATTGGGTGCACAAATTATTCCAAATGGCCACAGGATATTATATCTTTAGATTCTTAGCTGGGCGTTTGCGATAGGAATTTTGTCATTGCATACAAGACCTCAATGTTAGATGTTAATAAAAAAAATTAAAGATAACCTTGTAAAGACTCAATTTTACACATATCAAAAACGCAGTGTTTTTTTTAAAAAAAATATAAGCAATCTTTATACGTATTTGAAATCATGGAATTTAATGTAATTTGTACCAAATTATAAGCAGAGCATACCTTATATATTCCAAAAGATATATAATATCGTAACAGTGACTTCTAAAGGAAAATCGCCAACGACCATACATTTTAAATAAAGTATGTAAAATATTGCCATATAATAAAAATTATATTGTCGTTTAATATTGACGATAATTCATTTAAAAATATTTGCGTGTCAAAAGCTAATTATTATGATAAAATAATATATGTTAGGAGCATAACAAAATGAAATAGTAATTTTATCTGTGTAAAAATTTTGGTTGAAATATTTCTTTCTAAATTGCAAGACACGTTAGAATGCTCAAAAAGGTATTATTTTACTGATCCATATTATTATTTCTAAATCTTGCCTCTCGTCTAAATTAAGGAAAAGTATTCCTTTTAGAAATAATAGATATAAAAAACTTTCAATTTCTAGTCTAGAACACATAATTATATCACTTTGAGCTTTGCAAGAACCACATTGTAAAATGATAAGAAATATAGGAAAATATTAGGTTGCATTAATATTAGCACAATAATATTACCAGATTTTAAATATTAGTACAAGTTAATACAGTTGTCAATTGAATTCCAACTCAGTCAAATATTTTTACATTTAAAATTACATATTTCAACTTTATGTTAGGTTGTTCTTGCAAAGTAAATACACTATTTCTAAACATTAAAATGATATTGAATGTTGTTATACATAATTATAAAGTGAAATATTAATACTTTTACTCTATAAAAAATCATAATCATACGCTGACTACAGTTATTATTTTATTAATATTTCATCTATAATATTTCATATATAAACGATTATTTTGTAAAACGTTTACAACCCCTGGAGAGACGTTGTCATGACCATAAGTTACCAAAACTAGTTTTAACTATAATAAATTAAAATAATATACAAGATAAATGTAATTAAATATTTAAATAAAACAGTTTTATTCCACATTTATTTCATATTTTACCCGTAAAAGAGTAGGGAGTGTAGAAAAATAAAACTTGAAAGGACAATTATGTATTTTTTTAGCCATTTACGACTTTTTAGCTCACATTTGAAATGTTTACTTTCAAATTGATATAATAAAAAGTGTAAAAGTGATTCGTCTCATAAACTCCTTCCACTCACATTACTTTTGTACTTTAACGCCTCGTTTTAACTAGCGCAAGAAAATGAAAATATTTAATGTTTTGCGGATGGATGGATGAGGGTTCAATTTCTACTCGATGATATAAAATAAGTATTTAATAAACGTGTAAAAAGAGCAGCTCTTAATTATAATCAAAAGAGGTAACTTATCGCGATTTTCTTTTTGCCATTTTAATAACACGCACCACTGCACGCACGTATGAACGTGCACGTATCGTGCACGTAGAACATAGGAAGAGAGGAGCCGGGTGGACCGTTCCCACCCCAGAATATGCTGGTGCCCAAAATTTTTACAAGCAAAAAAAAATTACCCCGGAAAATTAAAAAAACATCGTATACACGAACATATAAAAAATAGTTCAAAGGTAAAGTCCAGCCACCAAACCAAAAATTATCTCTATAATGAAGAGTTCTTCATTACCTTAGAATTATAAATATATTAAAAAAATGTATATAAATTTATAATAAATAAATAAAAACAAATCAAAAAAAAATATAAAATATTTTAATAAAGAATATTACATACATGCATATATACAAGATACGTGCGAAAAACATAACCCTTCTTTAGCAGTCGGGAAAAAGATCATTACACAGAATATTTACATCACTCTTTATATTAAAACAAATGGAAATTGGTTATCTGTGCTTATAGTCTTGTGACACTTTTTCTATCTAGCAACAATAGTCATCAATGTCAATTAAATTTTACTAATCAAATAGTACATATTTCGGGGCTTATTTTTAAATAACTTAATTTGTAGTATAATTTATTCAATTATTATTAAATAATGTCAGAAAATAAAGATGTTGATAATAAGAAAAACGACGCAGACCCTGAACTCGATGACTTATTGGATAGTAAGTTTAAAATAACCTAAATAAATATGTTACACAACTTATTCTATTATTAATATTAATGTCCTTCTGTACTATTATTTACATATACTAGAAAGAACTTAATATTAACCACTGTGGTTCCAAAAAAGATTATATATTATATATTTACTTTACTATATTGCTTCTTTACAAATAATAAATTTAAAGTATTTAAATTATGTAAACTTTGAACTCTAAAAAATTAAAGAAGAGAAAAGTAACAAATTTTCTTGTATTGAATCTAAATTATTATTGTGTTTGAATTATTTTAAAACCTATATTTTATATTTATTTATACTTTAAATAAAAAATCTTTAGTTTTGTTTCTAGACATATATAAGATTTTCTTTTGTTTTTGTGTTTTTTAAATGAATAAATAAAAACAAAGTTATTTTTTGACACTCATATTTGGTTATTTGTTTGTCATCTTTATTTTATTCAATCACAATAAAAAAAAATTAAATCTGACCTGTGGAAAGCGAACCTTCAACCAACTTACATTCAGATACTATCCTACAGTGATGTATAACAAAATTTTCTCTGTTAAAAGCTATGCTCTTAGCTACTAATATTATAAGTATTTGATTGTGTTTGTGGCACTTTCATGCAAGAACAACTAAACTGAATTCAATGAAACCACAGTATTATAACATACTGTAAACTATCTGGTGGTTAACATGACAGTTATGTGTTCAATTCCCACTTGGTGGAATGAATTCATTTTCCTCACTCTGGTAACAAAATGAAGTATGATGTGGTGTTTAGTGTTGAGTGACAGAACTCTATTGAATTAAATATCTGGAAATTGGGTGATATGTGGTGAAGTGTCTTTACACTAGGTCCCCTCAGTCTACTTTGCTATATCCAAATACACAAATTTATAATTTCCTTTTACAATAATAATAATATTTATGTACAAATTTGATAACATTTTATATTGATAAAAGTCTAATGAGGCTTATCACTTAGTAATTTGTTCAAAATATATATTTTTTATCCTCTTTCCTTCATTATTAAGCATTCAGAAAGAATTTTGTGATATATCACTCTATGACATTGTTTAGCTGTAAGCAATGGTTATGGGTTTGATTCCCAGTTAAGTTAAAATGAATTATTAAAGTGAGGTGTTAATGTACGCCACACATGCCTTCAAAATTGGACAGTTTATGGAGAATGCAATGTCCTAACACAAGGTGCCTCCTGCCTATCCTACTGTATGTGGCATACTGCATACAGCATGAATTCCTCCCGATATTTCTTCCTACAGGTGCCTTACAAGACATGACTAAAAAGGACCAAGATTCTAAACCAGAAGACAGTGGACAGCAAAATATGTGGAGTGAAGAGTTTATTAAGGAGGCTGCCGCACAGTTTGAAAGTAATATGGCAGCCATATTGGGTGGATTTAGTGGTGTTCCAGGTAAAAAACGAGTACACATATTAGGTGCCGCACGTAGTCTACCAGCGCCAAAAAATAAATATAAATTCAAAGTAATTCTTGAGGCCGTCATCATTATTTATGAGGTTCTTCGCTAAGTTTCGCCGCAGAATTTGGCAAAAAATGTCTGAAGCTGAAGTTTCTTAATACTAGGCTCCCCCTGCCTACCCTTCCATGTTCCATGGGGGATATAGCGTAAAGCTAAAATAAAATAAAAAACGTAAGCGTGAATGTAACATGAGGGCTACAATTTATGTGAATAATTTGTATATTCTGGCTATAATACACAAGTTTAAGTAGGTGAAGCCGCGCGTGGGTCGTTAATAGTAACACGATAAATTATCTTATAAATGAATATTTGTTTTCTTTAATTTCAGAGGATCAAATCAGTCAAGAGCAAATAGCACAAACATTTTCAAAAATGGCAGGTAGGTATAAAATTATATGATAGGTAGATATAAAATTATATGATTATATTTAAATTATTTATGGAGGATATGAATAATTTGTACATTTGTTCACACTTATCTCAGATACAATTTAACTGTTTTAATTCCTGTTTTCACTATGATATTTTTGCAAGCTTTCCTTAACATTTAATGTTTGTTTTATTTTAACCGGTTCATAAATAAAGTTGTATCTATATGGTATTTTGTTCATGTAAATTCCTCTAAAATTATTTTTCTGTTTTCATAGCCCTGATTCCAACTATGAGAAAATGCAGTGTTATGTTAAGATAAATAAATGTCTTCACAAGAAATAGACAATGTGTAACACAAACTATTCCCATTTGATTCAAGTTATTAATAACATTTTTCTTTAATTTCTCAGAGGCAGCGGCCCAAGTATTGAAGCCTTCAGATAATGTCAATGAACCTACACCTACCGATCCTGCTTCACAGGAAAAGATAGACGAGGTATGTATATTATTTTATAGTTTCACGCTGTGTCCTGTACATAGCACTAGGTTCCATGTCTAGTGTTAAAACACTCTGCTCCTCATTTACCACTGAGTTTTTTAGTGTTACCAAAACGGGGAAATGAAAATATTAAATATTTTACTATTCTGATTGGGGATGAACCTACAAGTATCGCGTTTTCAGTCACATGCTGTGCTACTGCACACAACAACAGCTTTTATATTTAACTATCATTATTTTCTTCAGGTTTCCGCAGCCATATCACAAACGCTACAAAATTTGAACACAAATTCGGAAAATTTGCAGACGCCATTTTCTGAAGCGGACTTAGCGAACATGTTCAATAATTTTAATCTTGGTGAAGGGAATCAGGTATTTGAAGTACTTTTCAGTTTAATACTGTTTTTGTTTAACACTGTGGAGTAATTGTTTGTTTAATACTTGTTTTTATTAAATATTATTAAAAAAATCCTCGCTCTGGCAACAAGACAAGTTGTGTTCCGCAACTTACTCTAGTGCCTCTATTCGGCAATGGGAGAGGAACGAACACTAGTTATCCTCTGTCTACCCTGCTGTATGCGGGGTATAGCGTGAGGTTAATAAAAATGTAAATTATTAATTGTTATTTATTAAAAAATAGCATTTAAGCACACTCATTGCAGAATTTTTGTGACTTTATTTTTTTATTTCTTTTTACAGGAAGGCAACATGTTTTTGCCATTCATGCAAGGTATGATGCAATCGCTTCTATCGAAGGAAGTTTTGTATCCATCTTTGAAGGAATTAGTAGATAAGTATCCAAAATGGCTGGAAGATAATAAAGGGAAAATAGAACAGAGTGAATATGAAAGGTAGGTAGTTTTTTTTCAGCTTCATGCTCTATCCGCCGTATGGAAAGGGGCAGAAGAAACCTAGTTTTAAGACACTTGGTTCCCCATTCATTACCAATTTCTTTTAAGTTATTTTTGAGCGGTGAAACTACTCTTTGTATCGTTATAGTCTGGCGAATATGTTATTGATATGGGAAGCACGCGCGGCAAATTGCGCAGAAAGCGTATTTTGATGTCTGCACATAGACACCCGCTCACGCCGGACCGATTCCCCGTAAGGGCTCGCGGGGAATCGGTGCGGGGTGTGACCGGGCTACGGTACAGTCGAGCGCAACGCTATCAGTTCATTACTATGAAATATGAATATAATATCATATGATAGCATCATATATACGGAATGGCGTAGTAGAGCATATTTATCTAGTAATATTATAATGATTAGTGTGTTTGTTAGCTTAAGCAACATGCAAAATCAAGCTATGGATAACCGAATTGAAAAATTAAATAAAAAAGTGAATTGAAATTATTATAATGGGGCCACATACAAATCTTCTCAATCCATATTTAATAAAAAAAAGTAAAATATAAAAAGTAATTTTAATAAGGTACATAAAATAATACATACAAATAAATTGTAAAAAATAAAGTTTTAATAAATAAAATGTCAAATATAAAAGTAAAAAATTAAAAGGAATGGCCGTTAGTGTTCATTACGTAAAATACGTAAAAAATAAGACTTAACTTTGCTTGATATTTGATTGAATTATTTAAAAAAATACAAATAGGTAGATACCTATCTTAATCTTTTTGTACCATAATTAAATAAAATAATTACCCAACATTTTTATTTAGAATTTTTAATTAAATGAATTATGTTAATAAATTATTAAATTTATTAAAAATTGACAAATAATAAAGCAAACAATCAAAACGGTAAAAGGCATTTTTGTTTACAATTAATTATATTCTTGTTTGAGCAATATAGTGTGAGCTCGATTGTACCTATAAAGATGTGTGGGTGCGAATTTCCTGTAAGGACGTAGCGCTCACACTCACGCACAGTAACTTGTAACCTACCCAATATTTTTTTTATATTATCTTAAATATTGCCACATACTTCTTTATCCATATTGCATAGTATATAAGCTTGTATTATGCATACTGAATGTTTATGTTGTACATAAGTGTCTGTATAGTATACACACACATATATATATATATATATTAAAACTATTGAAAATATTAAATAAAGTGGGAAAGGTAATGAATTAAAACAAGGCTTCAAATAATTATTAAACAACCAAAGGGAATTATCTAGCAGTCTAATAACAATATCTGGTTCTAATGAATCCATCGGGCAGAGTGACGTTAGCGATCCTTTTCTTTCGGTCGTCGTTGACAGCCAGCCAGTAATTAGAGTCGTTCTTATATAACCTCTATGGTCATTATTTCTAACAATATATATATCATGTGCCATGAGATATACAAGCAGAAACTTAGAATTGATTAATTATTTATTGACAAAAAAAAATGATTATACTTTTCGGGCTAGTCTTGATTTTATTCTCGGCAATATTGTATGGAACAGCTGATTATTTTTCGATATTTACGTATCCTCATAAAATTTTCGTTTTGTATAATTTACTACAACATAAACATGATAGACAGATGTTTTAATTATCGTGTACGTAAATGTGATTTGCTGAGCGTGAGGTAAAACAACATAATAGGGTAACACTGATCGAACGTTCTCTGCGCATACGTATACTGCGCAATTTGCCGCGCGTGCTTCCCATTATCAATAACATGTTTGCCAGACTATACTCTGAAATATTTCATTCTTCTGAGTGGGAATCGAACCCACAGCCGATGCGTTTGTACTCACAGGCTGTGCCACGGCAGCCTCCATTTTTTTTAACTTAGCCAATTGATTGGCTAAGTTGGACAATACTATTAATTATCATTAGCCGACCTATGCTGCTCCACCCGCTTAAACAATACGAATATTTATTAAATAAGCTTATGAAATTATTTTCAGGGAGTGAATTCTAAAAAACCATGAAACACATGTTCAATGAAATATTTTTAGGAGTCTGAATTTATTTTTTTGTAAAAATCTGTAGCGATTTAAAGATTTATTGACACAAACATTCAACCCCTATTTCATTCCTATAGGGTTAAAATTTTTCAAAATCCCTTCTAAGAGGGGTGTTCACATTATGAAAATAAATATCTGTCTATATTTCACGTTTCTACCAACAACGGGTACGGCTGTGCTTGCCTAAAGATTATAATGATATTATACCTATAGAAAGTGATTTTAAAATTTATTCCATTAACTTAATAGTAAAATTATTCATTTTATCCATAACATAGAAAATTATATATGGAATAATTATCCACTTTAATCATAGGTTTGAAAAACAACAAGACTTAATGAAGAAAGTATGCGCGGAATTAGAACCCGAACAAGAAAGTGATCCAGAAGATGTGAAAAGGAAAAGATTCGAATCTGTATTGAAAATGATGCAACAGGTGTGAAGAATATACATATTTTTTAGCTTCATACTTTATGTATGTTACCTATATTTGTCTTGTTAGAGAGTAAGGAATCGAAAATGTTAAATAATTAGTTTCCCCGAGTGGGAATCGAAACCACAACTGTCGCTTTAGAACAGTGTTTGTTTTTATATTTGCAGGATACAGCATCAAGCTAAAGAAAACAATATTTTTTTCATTAGTTCAATATATTTGTTTTATTTATTTCAGATGCAAGACCTAGGTCAACCCCCCACAGAATTAGTGGGAGACATTTCTGTACCCCCCGAAGGGTTTACCGCACCCCCCGTACAGGATTCGCAATGTTCGGTTATGTAGTACGATCAGAAGTGGTTATAATTAGTTATTAATCATTATCACTGACTGGGCACGGTTATAACCTATCAATTGGTTAATTATTATGAATGTTTATAATAGGCTATAACCGGTTACAGCTCTTTGGAAACGGTTATAGCCGATTAGGAACGGTTAAAACAGATTTAAAAAGATTATAACTGTTTTAATAGATTATAATATATATACCGTATGTAAACGGTTGACTGGCTATAACCATTAGTGAATGACTACAATTGTTTTTAGTTTTAATATGACAAAATATATTGATTAATTTGCTTTTTTTTTATTATTAGTCTGGTTAACACAGTGGTTGTAGGTTCATGGTTCAACTACGATTAGATGAAATTTTATTATAATAATCTTTTATTTAAATATTTTTTTATTATAATAAAATTACATCTAATGTATATTGCAAACATGAGAATGGTTCGCTAAATTTACACTCCGTTTTTTTATCGGAAAGTGAAAAAGTGAGTTATTTTTAGTATTTAACAATTAATATATTTTGTCATAAAAATTCTAAAAACAGGTATATGTATATTAATATATATGCAATAAATGTTTGGATCGAAACAAAATAATTATATTATTTTATGATTGTACTGAATAAATAAATAAAAAATAAAATGTGATTATTGATGATGAAAAAACAATACCAAAGTGTGATCGTTTCCTGATGATTTTATGATTTTTTTGCACAAAAACTTTATTTATTACAATTTGTTGGAATAAATTTATTAAATAATGTATTTTTAATACATATACATATTAATACTTCTTTTATTTTTAACTAACTGATGCTTTGTATATAATTAATGAATTATATAATGATATATTATTACTCATTAATTTTAATGATTACACCGATTTGTTGATATTTTAGGTTGTAATTTTTTTATTACATTTGTAATAATAGATTTCATTATTAGAAAGTATATTTTTTCGTTAATATCGTCCTTTTGTTAGTATTACTTGTCGTGTTTGACAGTTAATGTAAAGAAAAGTCAGAAACTATAAACAAATAAAGTAAAAGGAAAAGGTGCATGCAATTATTAAAAAAAAACTACAAATTCAATTGTTTTGATCATAGTAATGTAATTTCTTGTAACTTATATTTATCTTAATTATTATTATTACAATACTATTAATTATCATTTTTCTTTACTACTTTCCTTATAATAACTTAGAATTTTATTTTAATTTTGATAAATTGTTGTTGTCTATGCGTATAATAGTGAAAGTTATATTTTATGGAATATTTTTTATATATTTCAGTCAGAAAATTATATTTAATATTGAAAAAAAAATCAATTTACACAAATAAATAAAACAAAATTTAAATTGAATAATACAGTGAATAATTAAATAGAAGAAAATATATATTTTTTTTATCATTTCATGTATATGTCTGTATTTTATTAGACTGTGTGAAAATTATTTATGTTAATAAAATTATGTTTTAGTTGATTTGATTTTTTTTGCTTTCTATTATTTATTAGTTATGATTTTTTTATTTTAAATTCATTTCAATACATTTCTACTTCGGTTTTTTGAAACGGACTTGTTGACCGTGGCGGAAAATTAAAATTTTATCTGTAGTTTATGAATTTTTATTCAGGTTAGACAAATATACAATTTTTCACAGCTTACACTAAGGAAATAATTGGAAAACATTTTTTTTGTTTTGATGCTAATGTTAGGACACTCCGTTCACTCTGCCCAATTGCCCAACAAATTGCATATTGAGTGGCTACTAAACTAAAAACTAAAAAAAAACTAAACGCCGCTACTCCAAAAGGGACCTGTTGTTATACATAAAAAGAAAATCTCTGCAAACACACTTTATTATCTACATTAGTACAAAAATATTCTATAACAAGAATTTACCAATTTCCGATACGTTGTCTTCTGCTTAATATTCAAAATGACAGTTTTTATGCCAATTGTTAGAAAAAATACAGAAAAATAGTTTATATGACAATAGTATAAGCAATAGTGTAGCGGTTGGGTCAACCGTTGGTGATCAACCCGAGGCTGCTTTGGGTTCGCTTCAAGCTGGGGATAACAAGAGTATTCTTGTTAGCGGCATATGAGCCAGTATCCTCAGTTCCGTTAGGCGAACTAGAGGCGTTTAGGGAGAGTGTCAGGGACGTTTTAGGTAGCGTATGAAGAGCTTGACAACAGTACACGAGGTTAAAGAGGCGTGTAGAGGCCGTAGCGTTTTGCGAATGTCGAACAACAATTACCATGTCATAATTTGTTATATATAAAAAATATTGCATTTACATATAAAAAATTGAAATTTTTTGAATTCAACTAAGTTGAACCTTACACCGTAATAAACTTTTTTATTTGGTCTAGGTGTACTCAAATGTTAAAATATAAAAAAAACAATATAACAAAAACAAAATAATAAGAACACACAATGAGCTAGATCATTAGTAAACTTAAATTTAGTGATTATTCCTCATTAAACTCGCTTTCAAAACGCTAATCTACTGAGGTGGACTATCTAAAAATATACACAACTAATTTATCACTAATTATTATAATGACTTATAATGTGTATAAATAAAATCAAACACACCGTGACAAACGTTTTTCATATTGAACCTGCTAACGCTGTCATACGAGATCAAATCCTTCATACCAATTGAGGAAATCGCACTGGATTCTAAAAATTAACTTAACAGAAAACTTATTAAAAATTTCGCGAAAAACGCTACTAATTTAAATAGTCCAATGCAAATTAAAGAAAGTTGGAAGTAATGTATTAACATTAGTTGAAAATGCTTTTTACGACCTTCAGGTATTGTGTCTAAGGGATCTTTCAATAAATATATTCTAACGCCCACTACATATTTTTCCAAATATTCTTCCCATTCTAAAGATTCCATATCAAAATTGAACATTTGCTTATCCGTTTCATTCATTTCTTTGTACAGATATAAAGTGTTTCCGTTGTGAAATTTCCATTCACGTTGACATAAGTAAGCGATAACACCGGAGAATTTCTTTATTTTGACGTATGCTTTTTTTAATCTGTAATTAAAGTGTCAACGTTTGTAACGGGATTTAAAGTTACGTCATCTTGGTCATAATGAAGTTAGACTACCAGCGTTAGCTTCTGCCCGAGGTAAACCTCGACACCAGAGCGAAGAAAATGGAAATATAAATGTAAATTCCTCGAGAGGAGATCAAACCCACAACGGTCACCCTACAGTCACACTTTGTGCCGCTGCGCCACGGCGGCTTCATTTTTTGAATAATTTAATGCTAAGTACTAATAAAAGAAAAAATTGTAAGATGACTATCATTCATTTTTCTCAAGAAATGATTCTTAAATTATAAAATGATGCTTTAAAACTTTTTATTTATAGGTACAACTTAAATAACTGGTGCTAATTGTTTCCAGAACAACAAAACACAAGTAAATATAATTGTAAGTTTAGTTGTAAAATAAAGTAGATTTATTTTTATTTATAAGTAGCCTATATATGTAAAATTAAAAAAAAGTTTCAAAATTCGATACGATTCCCTCTATACTTACACTGGCTTTTTCCCAATAATCACAAGAAAGAAATCTGTAATATAGGCCGGTATCCAGTGGAGGACGAGAAAATAGAAATTGTATATAAATTCAGAAGGTGTTAGCAGGAATAGGCACATCCATATAGCTTGCATCGATGGCACTCTCCTTCCGTACATTTCAATGTTTTACATGAATAATTGTGAAATGAGAGATATTGTGTTATTTTGGGGGATTTTGACTTTTGATTATTTTTTAGCTTCACGCTGTATCCCGTCCATAGCTACGAGCGTAGGCAGCGGGAACCTAGTAATAATGCATTTCGATCCCTCAACTCAGGGGACTCAACGTCACGTTTTGTCTTGCTCTTGTTACCAGAACGAGAAAATAATTTATTCCCCCAAGTGGGAATCGAACTCACAACGTTGCGTTTACAGTAAGATGTGCAGTACCATTGTGTCATGACGGTCTCTATATTTTTGACTTAAATTGAAGTAGAAACATATTGTTTGCTTATTTATTCGTAAGATCGGGATACATATGTAATTATAATTGGTTATGACAAATATAATTAATATTTATTTTTTAATTCAGCCCATAACCGTCGTTCTCATTTAGGGTTATTTTTTCCCCTAGAAAATGGCAGGTCCAACACACCGCCTGGTGTGGTGGTGCCAGGGAAGAAACAATTTTTTAAATGTAACCATATGTTTAGGTTTCCCCAAATATACTACACGTCTTCGTCGTTGGCCACTTAAAACCTTAAAATAATTATGAGATGTTAGATGAGCATACTGAACTGAGTAGTCGCCTCAGTTCAACTGTTCCTCTATTTATTTATTTTCTTTAACTCCCTATTTGAGTTTATAGACTTTACTAGATTACGAGTCTGTATCCAACATTGATTATACAAAATAAATTGTCATAAAAAATTGCATTAAATATTCCTTACTCCAAGTCATAGGATTCTGCTCCGAAGAAACATAATTATAAGTGATCGGCAAATTATCCACTGGAGCTTCTTCATGGTTTCCCGGATAGTCTCTCTTATATACATAGACTTAGCCTGGATACATACCTTTTTAAATATTTTTGAAAAATTTTTAACTTTTAACAAGAACGCCGGATCTTGATTCCATTGCCTCATATTATATAATTCGCATAGTTTATTTCTGCTTCGGTATATACCGTACGAGTTTTTATATATTTGTTTAACTTTGAAAATGTTATCAAACTCTATTGAGAGTAAATTAAAAACTTTGCAATATAGCTGATTCGGATTTAATCCGGTTATTTCTAAGTTTTCAATTTTTTCGCTCACTTTATTATTAAATCCATTAATTTTATTTTCCGTAATTGGTCTAATTGATATTTGTTTACGTTCTGCGACTGTTTTATCTATTACCGAAAACATTTGACCACAATGATCCGAGCTTAGATTAGTAATAATTTGTTTTTCTACAGTCTCACAATGACAAAAAACATTATCTATACAACTAGCGGATGTATTCGTGATACGAGTAGGTTCAGAGAAAATATTAAACAAATTAAAAGATTTAAATAAGCTTAGAAGACGAAAGCTTAGTGATGTCACCTGTAGTATATCTATATTAAAATCTCCGCATACTATTAAAGATTTACTATTGGAACTCAAATTATCAAGAACATCCTCCATTTTCTCTTCAAATACTTCAAAACTACCTGAGGGGGGTCGATACACGCATACTGTAATATTTCTATTAAATTCAATGCAGGACTGTTCAATAGAGCGTTCGTCAGAGAGGGCTACTATATCTGATCGCGATGTACAACGTATATCATTTCTTATTAATATAAGCGAGCCGCCGCGGATGGCTTTCCCTCTAACGAACTAACTTGACAATTTATAATTTTCAATAATTACTATATCAATTTCATCACTCAGCGACGATGGGCCATTAGAATTTCAAATTCCTGGATCTGGTGATGATTACATTGATTTGTCACAAACATTAATTCGTGTCAAAGCAAAAATAGTAAATCAAGATTTAACACCTTTTGAGGATACAACTGTTGTAGCTCCAGTCAATTATTGGCTTCACTCTCTTTTTAGTCAATTAGATATCTATTTAAATCAAAAACTTATGTCTCCGCCAAATAATACATATGGATATCGTGCTTACATAGAAAATCTATTAAATTATGCTCCACATGCGAAACAATCACATCTTACATGTGGATTGTGGTATAAAGACACTGCTGGGAAAATGAACAATACTGATGAAGCAAATAAAGGATTCACAGAAAGACAAAAATATGTGAAGGAATGTAAAGAAGTGGAAATGATTGGACATTTGCATGGAGATATTTTTTTTTGATCAAGAGATTCTTTTAACCTCATGGCTTCAACAAATGATATAAAAGTAAAAGTATCAATCACTGATGCTACTCTTATGATTCGTAAAGATCGAAAAAATCCGAGTGTACTGCTTGCTCATCAAAAAGTTTTAGCATCTACAACTGCAAAATATCCAATCACAAGAGCTGAAGTAAAAGTCTTAACAATTCCATCTGGTGTTCAGGGTAAAACACTTTATAATGTTTTCCTTGGACAGATACCTAAACGGTGTATTATTGGATTTGTTAATAATACAGCTTTTAACGGTAGTTATACTAAATACCAACACGATTTTGATAACTTTGGTAATAATATGTTTAGTTTATATATCGATGGTATGCAAATACCATCAAAAACTTTACAACCAGCGTTTAGTAATGGAGTTCATACTCTTATGTATCATACACTATTTACGGGAACTGGTATTCACTTCTTGAATGAGGGTAATGGCATCAACAGAGATAGATATCCAAAAGGATATTGTCTGATGGCTTTTGATCTAACTCCTGATTTAGCTGCAAACACCTCTTCGCATTGGAATTTAATCAAACACGGGAGTGTTAGGTTAGAAAATGCTCTCACTCAAACAATAAATTGCATTGTTTATGCTGAGTTTGATAATTTAATTGAAATAGACAACAACAGAAACGTAAGTGTAGATTTTAGTAGTTAATAGACTGTAGGTCTTCTTATATAATAACATTCTCCATTCCATATGTTCTATATATTTGATAACTTTTGTGTGCTATAGATGTAAATATCATGAATACTTTGGAGATAAGTAAATATTTAAAAACAATACATCCCACGTTAACATCAAATGTTTTTGCTGCTAATCGATTGCCGGTTCATATGTCAACTCCTGTTTATTTGATCAGTAATTTAGATCCTGATACAAAACCAGGCTCACATTGGATAGCAATTTACATAGGTACAAATGGTATTGGAGAATATTTCGATACTTTTGGTCGAAAATCAAATAGTTATTATTTATCATTTTTAAAGCGAAATACAAGTAGATGGATATATAGCAATAAGATAATTCAAAATGTTTTTTCTTCTTTTTGTGGTGAATACTGTCTTGTATATATATATCTTAAGCGTAGAGGTATGTCTCCCACTAAGTTTGTTGAAATGTTTAATCAAGATACGAATAATAATTATCTTCTGTTAAACGATATGTTTCAATCTTTTATAATATTTTAAACAAAAATAACATTATGTGAAAAAAAAATATGTATGAAACATTATTTATTATGTGATAAATGCTAATGTAAAAAAATATTATTTGGTTTTATTAAAATGCCTTTCAAATGAAAATAAAACAAAGTAAAATTTTTGTAAAATAATTTATTTAGGTTTTTTTGTTTAAAGTGATATTTTTTTAGGTTTGGTGCACTAGAAATTTCTTTTGTGATACTATGTACCAACTTTCGTGTAAGTTGGTGGTGGTTATTCTGACATCTGCATATTTACAGTGCTCCTCCGGTGGTACATCAACCAGTTTTTTCAGTCCAAATACCTCAATTTTTATGAGATGTGTTGCATTGGATCCATAACCTTCGCTGGTAGTTAGGTATATGAGGTACTATCGTTCGTCGCTCGCCCCACAGATGAAGAACGTAGTTTTGTCTTTTTTATCTTCGGAGGTTCTTGAAAGAACTCGTTTAGAGAGTCACTGCTCTTTGATCTCTCTTGTTTCTTGATAGAGAATGGTGAGGTAAGTTCATCGTCAGATGTTGAGAAGTAATACTGTTTATATGTGTTTTCTTCGTATTCTGCATTATTCCCACCCACGCAGCGCGTAAGCTACAACGATGAATACAAAGGAAAATGAGTATAAAATAAAATAAATTTTTACGCTATCTAAAAAACGTTAGAGAGTGGTAAAAAACACAAGTTTTAAAAAATCATAGTAAAATACAAAATAACATAAATAAAAAGTAAAACTCACATCCATAATGGTTTCCATGTGGTTAGCACTTACTAGACAACACTCGCACAATAGTTCTTAACAAGAAAACACTGAATAACTTAGTGACGAATCCAAAAAAGATACACAGTCGTTTTATACTAACTTAAACAATGTAAAGGGGCAAACCTATTAAAATACCAGAAGTAATAATTCGAACTGTTTTGTTACGACTTATGAGTAATAAAGAAAAAATGGCATTAGTAATACTGGTAAATCAAGTTTGAGCATGTTTAAAATTCCACAATAACAACTGAAAAATAAATCAAAAATATATATTCAATCCAGAACTATTTAATAAAAAAATATTGTTTTGCCGGCGCACCATTATTTGAAACATTATATAATAAAAAATACAATGGAAGTATTTAGACTAAATAAATTCATAAAGATTGTAATAAGAAAATCATTTTGTAGAAAGCGATTTAATATTGCGGGTTCTAGTATACAGTCCTGTATTGTGGTTTCTGGCGCTTTGATTAAAATCAGAGAAATTGCATTAAGTATTTATTAGTCAACATAGCGACAAAGAGACAGACACTGTAGCGTCGTTAGGTGATGAGTAATGCAAAAAAGAGAAAAAAAGAAATGCAGCAACACTGCACTGTGACGTAGGTTCGTCGTTAGCAGTTCGGGGAAGTGAGCGATAAGGCCGGGCGGGAGCTTAATGAGGGTGAATGATTTAATTAATCGAAAAGCTATCTTTGGAACAATTGGAACGGTTAGCGATACAGCTCTGGGACCCAGCGCAATCGATTCAAATGGGGGGCTAAACCTTTTTTTTTTAGTTTCGACGCATTGACGCATCGACGAGTCGACTCGCGGGGTCTGGCACACTTCCGAAAGAAACGTATTTGTAGGTTCTGGCGCAAGCGCATCAAATACATACTACTTTCAACTCGCAATGCCTCAAAGTCGAGAACGGAGTCCTTAATACTAGGATCTCTCTGACTACCTCTCTGTGTGCGGGATACAGCATACTCTAACCCGCACTCACTGCAGGAGATTTATAACCATATGACGTTAAATTGACGTTTTCATACATTTTCGTTCTACAACTAATATCCCAACATACTGGGTCGCTCAAAACGCCATATATCATGAATTCAATTCAATATCCCAACATCCCAGGGCCCCCAGGCCTACGCTATTTTAATAAAGCTGAAATTTTGAGAACTAATTAGTCCACGCTTTAGGTTAAGACATTGTGTTAAATTATAAATAGTCGTAAGTAATTATTATAGAATAATTCCAAATGATTATAATAGAATAACTAATATTTTACAATATACTAGTGGACTTGGGCGGTTTCACCCGTTTGAACTATACGAACATTTTTTAAATACATTTATGTTTTCATAAATATATTGTCAGTTTAGAGGATGAATCCTAATAAACCATGAAACACATTGGCCTGAGATCCCTTCGCTTAAATCTGTAGGGATCTGTTTTCTTAATAAAACTTTATTTTTCTTTATAAAATATTGTAAATGACATATCTTGTATTTTTTGTAAGCCAAAAATGAAATAATAAATAATCATTTTCTAAAAAATGCTTAAAAAAGTAGCTTAAATATTTTTTTTAACAATGATTATGATGTAAAATGAAATAAAAATATATATACTATTTTTCCTTATTCATAAATTAATTCCCGTATAAAAAATGCACACGAGACACTGTAAATCACTGTATATGATTATAAAAGGGGATCACTTTACACGTAAAATTGTCAAGGCAGTCGGTCTCGCGGCTTACCGTCAACTACTGCAACTACAATTGTGTCCTAGACACCTGTATTTCTCATTTTTGCGACCTAATTATGATTCGTCGTCGCGATGGACTTTTATAAAATTTGTGCGTGGTACACGTATAAATTAAAACTATTTTAATGGCCGAATATTTTTCGTATACTTGGTCTTACCACTTAGTCGTAGGTTTTTTTAGCGGGTAGGCGTGAAAAAAGTGAACAGCTGTTAGAAAAGCTCTGTATTTATTTTTTTATATTTTATTTTATTTACAAGTATTTAAAACTTCTATATGTGCTAGTGAAACTAAGTACCTAAAGCTAGTGTTGTCCTATATTGAGTTTTTAAAATTAATAATAAAATTACTTCATATTCAACCATGGATGCTATTAAGGAGTCCATCACTGCTATGGCTGACATGTTTAACGCCAGGATGAACGAATTTCAACAAGATCTGAACAAAACTTCGTCACCAGTGACTGTGACAACAATTGCGGCAGATTTTACTTCTTTTAAAAAGTGGGTTGGGTATGGGTATTTCCCATATACATAGATTTACAAAATTTGGAGAAAAATGAAAATTTATGGTGCAAATAAAGGAAGAGGTGCGATATATGAAAATTTATATAAGATCATATTACAGATAAAAACTATCAAAAAGAAGAATGCCCATTTTTGTATGAAACAACTTCCAACCAACTTGTGTATACCTAAATTTACCATGAACCAGTTAAGTTTTTTATATAATTTAGCCGTATTTTTAGATTTCCTAAAAAGTTCGACAACGCCTGATCATTTTAAAACATTTCATTATTGTGACAAATTGAGGCCAGTCATGGCGCAGGGGCATAAGCGGGCATAAGCGTGCGAATGTAAGCTTGAAAAATGGCGGGAACTAGTTTTTTTTTATTTATTGCATCTTCAAAATGCCTTTAATTTAATGGTATTAAAACCAGCTCGTTACATTCAGTACAGCCAAAGTGGTTTGATTTCTAACAATACATTTAAAATACAAAAATAGTTTGCCCCCGACCTATTATATAAATGTATAATATGAATACAATGGGTATATTGACTACATTTTAAAATGTATAATATGCACTTATTGCAACTTGGATTTAGTTATTTATTTTCTGTACTTATTTTTATATTTTAGAATTTTAATCATATAAACCTCACATTGAACTGTTTGTTACCGAATATTTTTGTTAAAATAAATTATAATGTGACGCTAAATCATCCACAATAGTTCAAAATTCAGAATTCATTTATATTAATTCACTAATTAACATGATTGACGCAACGCATGAGAATACACACATACACATGAAAATATTAAGTACTAGTGACCCATGCGTGACTTTGCTCCTTTCTTTTTTACATACATAGCGCGGTAGTCTTTTTTTTTTCCAACATGTGGATAATGCTGTTAGCCCTATTGGCTTTTACAGCGACACCGGTTGGGTAGGGAAGAGGGTACTCTGTCCCTGAAGAAATGCAAGCACTAAGTGGCTGCCTGTGAGGATGTCGACGACTGTAAGGGCGCCCCCTGCGGGACTCGAACCTCGGCTTGCGGCCGTCGAGCGGACTGGGATTTCACCTATGCTAAGCAAACCAGCCGCGACATGAAGTCGCGACTGGGGACAAATTAGACTACTCTAAGGGAGCTAACGGTCCCTAACCGCTGGACCCGACGGCGCCAACGCGCCGCCGGGCCGTGAGATAAGCTGGACTACGTCGTCGATTCCGGCGACGACGGTGTGTGTGTCGTGCGTGTGTAGTGTGTTTCCTACCTACGTACGGGCCGTTTGCTACTGTAATGGCGTCATCGGAGTCTAATAAGACGCTACGCGGGCGTCTACGAATCGCGTGAGGCGTGTAGTTACACGCCTCTACGATGAGGGGATTCGCGTGCGAGCCTGCGCGCTCAAAGTAGCGCTTCGCTAAGCGTTTGCAGTGCTCGTGAATCGATTCCAGTTCAAAATCTCTATGTAGGTCGACATTACGTACGTACCAGGGGGAACCTGATGCGATACGCAGGAATTTGTTTTGAATTTTTTGTAGGGGAGTAAGCTTGGTGTGCGCGAACGCAACACAAGCGTAAGTAAGGACAGGTCTAATACAAGTTTTGTATAATGTCAGCTTATTTCTAAGTGACATTTTACTTTTCTTGTTTATGAGATAATACAATCTATTGAGAATAAACTTTGCTTTATTGCAGACTTTTGTTATGTGGGGTTTGAAAGTTAATCTAGAGTCTAGAGTGACACCTAGATATTTGACCTGTTTTTCCCAGGGAATGGGTTTATCTAAGAGATGGATGGTAGAGACTCTTATATGTTTTTTGAGAGGGAAGAGTATTGCTTTACTCTTCTCGGGATTGACTTCGATTCTCCATTGGCGGAACCACACACCGAGTGCGCGGGCCGCTTCCTGGAGTCGGTCATATAATTTGGTAGTACAACGCGAGGTTGTGAAGAGGGCTGTATCGTCGGCGTACATTGCCAGGTGAACACCCGGAGTGAGCGGGATATCACTGGAGTACAACGAGTACAGGATAGGACTAAGCGTGGAGCCTTGTGGCACGCCTGCGCGGAGGAGGCGGGGGGAAGAGAGAGTGCCTTCGACTTTATAGCGAAAGTATCTATTCGAGAGAAAGTCCCGCAGGATGTGTACGAGACAGTCAGGCAAGCCGTAAACGGCGCGCAGCTTGTAAATCAAGCCGTTATGCCAGACTTTATCGAAAGCTTTCGCTATATCGAGAAAAATAGCAGCTGTATTGCTGTGAGAACGGTCTCTGAGATTGTGTCGAGCGATATGCTCTACGACACGGTGGACTTGGTGTATGGCGGAGTGTTTCTTTCTGAAACCGAATTGCTCATTACAGAGCAGAGAGTCGGTCTCTACCACCTCTGTGAGTCTAACGAGAATGATTCTCTCGTAAATTTTACCTAAACAGCTGAGAAGGCTGATAGGTCGATAACTGGACGGGATATTCCGCGGCTTATTAGGCTTGGCAATGCCTATGACTATGGCCTCCTTCCATTCGTCGGGGAATGAACACGACTTAAGAAGGGAATTGAATATAATGACCAATAGAGATATGAACTGAGCCGGTAGGGCGTATACTATATATAACAAACATCTTTTATATTGAACGTGCAGACACTCACACAACGTCAAGCCCTTTATACCAATCACAAAAATCACACTGGAGCTTGAAAATTAACTTAACGAAATAACTTACATAAAAAAATTCGCGATACACCATACAAATTTAAATAGTCCAATGCAAATTAAAGACAGTAGGAGGTAATGTATTAACATTAGTTTAAAATGCTTTTTACGACTTTGAGGTATTGTGTCTAAGGAATCTTTCATTAAATATAATCTAATGCCCTTTACATATTCAATGCAATATTCTTCCCATACAAAAGATTCCATATCAAAATTGAACATTTGCTTATCCGTTTCATCCATTTCTTTGTACAAATTTAAAGTATTTCCGTTGTGAAATTTCCATTCCCGCTGAGCGAAGTAAGCGATGACAGCGGAGAATTTCTTTATTTTGACGTATGTTTTTTTTAATCTGAAATTAAAGTGTCAATCTTTGTAACGGGACTTAAAATTACGTCATCTTGGTCCATAATTAAGTTAGACTAGGAAAATATATTTTTTGAATAATTTAATGTTAATTAGTAATTACTAATAAAAAAAATTGAAATGACTATGATTCATTTTGCTCCTTTTTTATTTAGTCAGTAATTAGTATTAAGAAATTATTCTTAAATTATGAAATTATGCTTTAAAACTTTTTATTTATAGGTTCTACGCTGGTGCCAATTATTTCCGGAACAACGAAAAACAAGTAAATTTAATTTTAAAATAAAGTAGAAAAATCTTTACTTATAAGTCTATATGTAAAATAATAATTCACAAAAAAAAAATCGATATCTTACATACATTGCTTTCCTCTGTACTTACATTGGCTTTTTCCCAATGATCACAAGACAGAAATCTGTAATATACGCCGGTATCCAGTGGAGGACGAAAAAATAGAAATTGTACTTAAATTCAGAAGATATTTGCCAAAATAGGTACATCCATGTAGCTTGCATCAATGGCGCTGTCGCTCTGTGCACTTCATACATTTTCAAGAATAATTCTGAAATGAGAGATATTGTGTTATTTTGGATGATTTGGACTATTGTTTTTAGCTTCTCGCTGTATCCCGTCCGTAACTAAGAGCGTAGGTAGAGGGAGCCTAGTAATAAGACACTACGTTCCTCAATTTATGCCAAATTTTCGAGAAATTGCATGTTGATTGTGGGGATTCAATGCCGCGTTTTGTTTTGCTCTTGTTACCCAAACGAGGAAATGAAAATGTTCAATAATTTATTCCTCTGAGTGAGAATCGAACCCACGACGCGACGACGACACAACGCAGTACTATTGTGTCATGACGGCCTCTTTATTTTTGAGTTAAATTGAAGTTGGAAAATATTAATTGTCTATTTATTCGGAAGATCGGGATACATATTTGTGAGTGTTTTTGTCAGCACCACTTTAAATGAAACCACCGTTTTAACTACTCTATAAAAGACTAATACATTTTTTCCACCGTGTATATAATTAATGATTAAAAAAATAATAGTCACTCAAAATTTCAAATTATGAGATGTTAGATAAATATAATGAGTTTTTCGCTTCAGTTCAACTGTTAGTCTATTTTTTTCTTTATTTTACTCCCTATTTGGTTTTGTTGACTTTAGTTATATTACTAGACTGTATCCAACATTACCCTATTCAAAACAAATTGCATTAAATTATTCCTTACCCCAAGTCATAGGTCTCTGCTCCGAAGAAACATAATTATATGTTATCGGTAAGTTATCCACTGGAGCTTCTTCATGGTTTCCCGGATAGTCTCTTGCTGTCTTCCAAGCGGTTGCTATACAGCCGTTCACTACGAAGTCGCCGGGAACCAGATCAGCTATTGCTGATGGGTTGCAGAGTAACACGCGGAGGAGGCCTACCCCTGCGGCTACTACAACCTGGGAAATGAAAAAAAATCATCTTTCATCTTAACTTAACGCCGCGGTTATATTAAAATAAGCCAAACCCAAATGGTGAGTCAATCTAGCACCATCACGATGGTCTTAATGCGTTCAAGTTATTTAGACAATTTATGTCGATTTTTTATATGTTTTTTATTATGTTCTGGCTACCAGATGGCAGAAGGAAATTAGTGTTAAAGCTCTCCGCTCCCATTAAGACACTTCCGTTCCCTACTTTTCCCCGGATTCTGAAAGTGTTACGTGTTGAGTAGCGGAATTCAAAACCGCGTTTTGCCTTGTAACAAGAGAAAAGAAATTAAAATAATATAAAACATTTCCTATCCTCCATTGGTAACCGAACCCACATTCTCTGTCGTGCTTATATCACAATCTGTCTGTATGCCTCATTTTCATAGAAATAATATTTTTTTTAATTTCGCAAAAATAAACATTGATTTGAACTTTGGACTCAAACATAGTTTCTATTATTTTCATTATAGGTGTAGTAAAATAAATATTTTTTTGCTTCACGTTTTTTTTTATTTTCATACTTTCTATCTATTTTCGATATACTCGTATTTTACGTCGAGTGGCGGAACTCAACGCCGATGTCATGTTAAAAATTATTCATTCTCTTGAGTAAAAGTCGAACCTACAACCGGCACGTCTACAGTCAGACGCTGTGTCGCCGCGACGGCCTTAACCTAATAAGTTTAAAACACTTCTTTTATTTAATCGTATTTTTAATATATTTTTCATACGTATATAAAATACTTACTCCAGTAGGTCCATACACATTATCTATCCAACCTGGTACGGGTTCTTGCGCCGTTGAGATTACTGAAAACAGAATCAATTTGAACACATGTTATACGTATAAAACGAAGGGACGTTAATATTATAAGTTATTTTAGCTTTACGATTCATTCCGCCTTTAACAGTTGAGACAGAAAGCAGGTTATTTTAAACGTAACACTGCGTTCTCCAGGCAAAACCTAATTTTCGAGACATTAGGTGTGGAGTGGTGCCATTTAATATGATAAAAAAAAACATTCTCCTGAGTGGGGATCGAGCTTTCATGTTTATGCTATTAGTACAACTTAATTTAATTTTTCCTCGGAAAATATCCAAAATAATACATCAAGATGAAAATTTATTATTTATAATATATAGATTTTGAATAAAATTATTTGACGCTGACTTTACTTTGGCTTATTGAATTATATTTTAATATCTGTCATACTATATTTCTATAACATATTGACTATATCTGTTTTAACAAGCATTCTTCCATCGTGTATTCTTTTATCGTAAATACTCCTTTAATGCTCTACAGTCAAAGTGAGACTACCGCTCAACTGGCACACTTGGAATGCCATAAATTAATTTTTAACAAAAACAAAAACCGACTTCTAACAACGAACTAAAAAGTGAAAAATAATTATACAAAGATTTTATAATTTTGAAGTCGGTGCCAAGTCAAACAAACAGGCTTAGTAATTAGATATTGTAGTAAAGGTGTTGTAGCATTAGTATGACACCGACTTCATAATTATAAAATCTTTGTATAATTATTTTTCACTTTTTAGTTCGTTGTTAGAAGTCGGTTTTTGTTTTTGATAAAAATTAATTTATTTTACGATTTTTAGTGATGGGTAGATCTTAAAATGATGCTTCTTAAACGAGTGGTGATAGTGGTGGTAGTGGTTGTCAACGAGTGGTTGTACTTTGTAAAACTTCATTTAATTAGTTATTATTTTTGTTTTTGTGCAAAGTTACATTTTGGTATATTGACAAGAAAATACATAAAATGTATTCGGGCGAATGAAGAATCTCCCTTTTTTGAAGTTGGTTGAAAATGAGAACATCCTCTTTTTTGAGGTTGGTTGAAAAGAAATGCAACGATCAGGAATCTCACCTCTGACATCAATTTAAAAAGTTTTTGCTTCTAACTATTACAGTATAATCAATTTTTTACCAAAAAAAACAAACTTTCAAAATTTTCACCGGATCCCATAATCGGAACCTAACCAAACTTTCACCAAATTATCCTTGAAGTATATCCTTTCAAATAAAAAAAGAATCATCAAAATCGGTTTGCGCGACATTGAGTTATTCGTCTANATAAAAAAAAAAAAATAAAAAAAAAAAAAAATAAAAAAAAAAAACAAAAAAATAAAAATACAGTCGAATTGATAATAAATAGAATTTTGATAATAATAAAAGAGAACAATCAATTGTTGAGTTGAATATTGATTTATTAGAATATATCAAAGTTAACGGAAAATAATTTTATTCAACATTAAAGTTACATGCTTCATTTCTTGGACGTCATATAATTTACCACCAATTGACTAAAGTTAATGCCTTTGAAGAATTGGCCCAAGAAACCCGGCGGAACTTTTTTTTAAATCAATTTTATACAAATACACATTTAATTATTTGTGCAAATGATACCACTTCCTCTGAGGTTTTTTCTGGAAAAAAGAATTCATCAGAAAGAGCCTCTGAGATTCGAGAAACGTAACTGGCATTTGGCCCATAAAGTTTCTGCTACCAATCCCGTGCGATTAAATAACCGATTCACCGCGTTCTTGTGCTCCTACTTTGGCATTGAAGTCCCCCATAACAACAGTGAAGTGGGTCTTGGTGGTGTTGTGTAAGGCCATTGTTATGTCGTCATAGACGGCCTCCACTTCGTCATCAGAGTGTGTCGACGTGGGAGCATAAACCTGAATCACTTTCAGCGAATATCTCCTAGTGAGTTTGAGTATTGAGCTACCCGAGTGGACACACTGCTGACTTCCATCATATTGCTAGAGAGAACTTTGTTAACCAAACCCTGCTTTGTGACGTCTTATTGTCCTCTCGATAGTAGAATAGGTGGCCCGATTTCAGGGTTATCGTGTCCTCCCCTTGTATAAAGTTCGTGTTCGTGTTCGGTCGTCAGAGCCTCATTCGTAGATCAGCAGGATGCACCACGGGCAGGTGAGGTTGACATGTTGAGGGCACTTAGATATTTTGGCCCCCTGCATCCGTAAGACTAAGACTCGTACCAAATATAAAACAAATCTAATATTGTTAGAAATCGGAAGCGGTTAACGTTTTTAAAATAAATACCATATAAAAACATAGCGTCTATATGTTTCCCACGTACTCGGACAGAGGTACCACGTAATTATGAAATGATGCTTTTTTTTATTGTAAAGTTTGCTTGGACGAATCATCTGTGATAAGGCCGCATTTGCACAAAATGAAAATCTTTACTTGTATTTTAATGTATGTATTGTCGGGTAATGAAGTAATAAATAAATTTACCTATAGACGGACGGAATACAGCGACGGGCAGACCTTGAGAATATTTCCGTACAATATCCTCGGCTGCCGATTTCGTGTACGCGTATGTGTTGGGGAATTCGCCTAATAATCTGAAAAGGTGCGTAATTTATATTAAATGATATATGTTCTAACCGTACGCTGTATATGGAACACTGCGTCTATAGTCAAGAAGAACATGTTCTCGTTCCGTTGGGTGAAGAAGAATACTCCTGCCCCGCGCGGTAATAACGGGCAATATCCTCAATGGTACACACACAACGGCCCTCTGTTGCCGGTCGCTCCGCTATTCCAAGTCCAGGTATCGACTCTGGTAAGAGTGGGCCTGTCCCACACAAACAACCGAAGATTGTTAGCACGCCAAGGCGTGCTAACAATCTTCGGTCTACGGTAGGCCATCGACACCAATTGTTTCTGGCTACGTATAACGGACGCTACCTACGGCTTGACGAACATCAAGCATACCTTGAGGAGAAGAGTCACATCTTGGGGCTTATGTAAATCTGACCAGAAGGAGAGGATAAAGTAACTATAGAAACAGACCATCTTATGTATTTTGGAGAGAGAGAGAGACCAATTATCCCACAAGACTGCCTGACAAAGTCATAGAAATATCAAATGTGTCGACAAGGGCTACATTTGGAAATTTGATATTAGATAGCGTAACTTGTTTAATCAGGCATACCAAAAGATATAATCTCAAGATAGAGAAGATATATTCTTAGCGGGAAGTGTATGAAATATCTACAGATATTCACTATTTGGAAAATTGTTGATAAACGGGATAGTAAGTACCCTATTGAATTAGATCGTGCGCCGAATTTCATGCAAAATGCAGCTATAACGATGCATAAACTAGAAGCTTATTTTTACCTGTGCTCCAAGGGACCCCGGTCTAGAACTGTTGTAAATTTAAACTTGATATTTCCATATGATACAAGATAAATTATCTTGACAGACAGATGGATGCAGTAAAAAACTATACTAACCCAGGCGTAATACTGGCTAAGGTTTCCTCATTCATGTTCTCCACAAGATCAATAAGCTTGTCGCCGGGGAGGTTACAGTCGTAGAATTTCTCATCGATTTCTCTTAATGGGCAGTTGCTAAAATAAAAATCATATTAAATATTGAATAACGAATATATTACATTATCTAAAGTCAAAGATAGTCTGTTTGAAGTATTTCAATAAAAGAATTCTATTTTTTTTAAATGCTTTTTGTCTTCACAAAAAAATATTAAAATTTGAACATAGCGGGGTTTGAATAAACATGAACGGTTCTTACCGTTCCGATTAACCGAGGTTAATTTGAATCCGCGCCTCTTGGCGCGGATTCAAATTTCCCTACGTTCTAATTTTGAAAAAAAATTCTCTAAAAAAGTAAGATACATATAGAATCTACATTATACTCGTAGTATGAACAAAATAAGAATAACACTTTATTTAAAATACAAAACATACATTAACAATAATTATCTTAAGTTACAAGCACTGAATCTGAAAGCACAACTTACAGCGTGAATCTTTTTTTTACTTTTACCTGTAAGCCGTAGAAATATGCACATGGGCACGCAATTTAGTACAAGAGCGCGCCAATAGTAAAATTTCCCTAGTTCCCCGCACGTTGATGGCCACAGCTGTCTTCAGTGCTTCATCAAAACGAACTGTTGCTGCTCCATGAAAAATGAATTCTACCTGAAATTTAGGTTTTTCTATTAAATAATATGGTTTTGTCTAGATTTTTTGTCATTTTCGTCCGTCGTGCGCAATGCGACATTTGTCCGCTTCCCTAGACAAATTGCAGCGTTAGGTTCTAACCAATGACACTTTTGCTGTTGTAAATAATATTATAATAATTATAATTACAATGTGTGGAGATACAATCAAACGATTGGATTGACAAAGACATAGAATGTGCAGAGTCGCCTGAAGCATGAGAATTTCCCGACCGAATTCGCAATTCATTGCGTTATTGCTCAAAGATCAACTCTACAAAAGGTATCTAAAGAGACCTTTGAGAACACAGAATCAATAATACTAGACAAAGGTCACGTCAAAAACATGAGGAACACCGGAAGACATTAGGAGGTTAGACGTCAGTGGATGAGACTAAAGAGATATGCAGAGACTGTAACGTTTGACGCTCCTTGTCTGTGACCACCCCAAGTAGGATAAAAGCTATAAGTTATGAAAATAAATATACATACTTCGTTAATAATTTTATTTCGATCTTCTTCGCTTATATCTAAATCAGGCTTTCCCATATCTCCTTGGATGATGCTAATTTTTTCCATGAAATCCGGCATTTGCTTCCTTAATTTGTCGTAGAGCTGTAAATGAAATGATTTTGCTTACAATGAAATACATAAATGTAAAAGTAGTGTAATATTATAATTATATTTTAAACATAATATATAGAATAGAAAACGAATGAATTATTTAGAGTGACATAGCACTAATTATTTTCCGCCTTCACTAATTTATGCGGGATACAGCGTGAAGAAATAAAATAAGAGAATTAGGGCCACTATAATTTAGGAAGGCTGGGAATGTGTTGGCCAACGCGCGTGATAAAAGCCAGTTTTTCTATAAATGTTAAATGCGAAATTATAATACATAAGTATTAAATTTCTCATTTAATTATAATCTTTATTTTCAAATACATATTATATTATTATATTTATAATAATAATTATTTATTTATTATATTTATAATAATATAATATGTATTTGAAAATACAGATAATCGCCAATTTCGAATCTATACAAGTACATACTACATATTAAACATACAATTGTGAGTGATCGCTGCCTGTGTACATGTATACATAAATATTTTTATAAAAAAAGACAAGGCACCCGACCGTTAATAATCACCGCCGCACACGAACCCGTGTAACACAAGTAGTGCGCATAAAAAACGACAAGTATCAAGACCTAGATGGAGGGAACCAGTGAGAGCATATAGTTTAATTTCTCCGCTTTACAATAACGAAGAAACTAGTGTGTTGACAGTAGTTACTTACAATGTCCTCGAATTGTTCTTGTAATCTCGTCATTATTTCTTTATTTTTCTTTGGCCGCGTCAGTAGATACAGCTTTTTTATTTTTGGACAGCATCTGAAAAATAAAATAGATATTTAGTTTCACGCTGCACCCCGTTGTAGCAGTTTTCGATTGACATTTGGCGCAAAGTGAGGAAGAAAGTGTTTTAACACTAGGTTCCTTCTGCCTACCATGATCTACGCGGCATACAGCATGCAGCTTTATTTGTAATTGATGATATGTTATGTCAAGTAAATATTTTTGCAAGCTAACCTCAACAATTTTTCCACCATAAGTTTCCCCAAGAAACCAGTACCTCCGGTCAAGAAGATGGTCGATCCCGCAAACATCGCCTGTATCTGTGAATCCTCTATATTGTCCATCATGTGCTTGTCACTTTTGAGGTCTGTTTTAGTTTGTATCTCCATCTGGTGGACAAAAATAAGGTAATTTACATACTTGAGGTTAATGTTGTTAACCCTAAAGCGACACCCGTTTGGTAGGTAAGAGGATACTTCGTCCCTGGGAGATGTTCGTTTTAGTTTCAACCTACAATGATTGTGGGTACGATTATTTTAATTTTCAAGAAAATTAAACATTTTCAAATCCTCAATGCGTAGCGGCGAGTTTTACCACTCAACATCCAATATTTAAATTCAAATTCAAAATATTCTTTATTCAAATAAACTTATAATAAGCACTTTTGAATCGTCGAATGAACATATGAACAAAAAGCTACCACCGGTTCGGAAGGCAGTTCTGCTGAGAAGAGCCGGCAAGAAACTCAACAGTTGCTCTTTTCAAAATCAATGGTACAATCTATTAAATTAGCTGGCAGCTATCCTGCATTACATTCAATAGACATTAATTCCATACATGTTTATCCTCTAAATATTCTTGAACAGTGTAATACGCTTTACTTGTTAGAATTTTTTTTACAGATATTTTAAATTTTTGTAGTGGCAAACTAAGAATACACTGCGGAATTTTATTATATACACGTATACTCAGACCCATAAAGGATTTACTAACTTTTTGGAGGCGAAAACTTGGTGTAACAAGCTTATCTTTATTTCTCGTTCCTATCGTATGACTGTCGCTATTTTTGCTATGACAATGTATATTTTGTCGGACAAAGAGAATGTTATAATATAGAAATTGGGAAGCAACTGTAATAATACCTGCATCTTTGAAAACATCTCGCAGAGAATCTCGAGCTCTTAGATTATAAATATATCTCACGGCTCTTTTTTGGAGAACAAATATTGAATTGATATCTGCAGCACTGCCCCATAGCAGCATTCCATAAGATAAAATACTATGAAAATAGCTATAGTAGACTAGTCGGGCAGTTTCAACGTCCGTCATTTGTCTTACTTTTTTAATTGCGAACGCGGCAGAGCTGAGTTTATCTGCAAGTGCTTCCAGATGAGCGTTCCACTGGAGTTTGGAATCTATAGTTACACCTAGGAAAATAGCTGATTCCGACAAATTAAGAGCTTCTCCTTTAATTAGTAGACTAAAGTTATGTTTTTTAACATTTTGTAAAGTAAACTCAATACATTTAGTTTTTTTAGCATTTAACATTAGATTATTAACATCAAACCAACGAAAAATATGCGATAATGCACTATTCACATCGTCATAGTTTATTTTGTTTCTGTCAACCTTAAATATTAGAGGTATCATCCGCGAAAAGTACAACATCACATAGGTTCTTCACTTAAAAAGGTAGATCGTTAACATAAAGAAGAAATAAAAGGGGACCAAGAATGGATCCTTGTGGAACGCCCATCTTTAGAGGAGATCCAGATAATTTTACCTTATTTATACTAACCTTCTGGATTCTTTGATTTAAATATGAGGCAATAAGGTCAAGGGCAGTATCCTGTATACCATAATGTTTTAGTTTTAACAACGGAGTTACATGGTCTTCGCAATCAAAGGCTTTGGATAAGTCACAAAATACTCCAATTGCATTTTGTGACCTCTCCCATGCGTCATAAATGTGCTTTAGGAGAGCGGCACCCGCATCCGTGGACTTGCCTTTGGTGAAACCATATTGCTCACTATGGAAACAATTGTTAATATTTAAGAAAATTGTGAGCTGGTTGAACATTATTTTTTCATATCTCAAAACATATCTTGGGAAATTGGGCGAAGAGTAGGAAACGGAGTGTCTGAACTCTTACTGTACCTACCATACTATATGCGGGACAATTCGTGAAGTTATTCATTTAGGTACATATTTATTACTTAGTCATGGCGTGCGCAGGGACACAAAGTGTGAATGTATGTAAAATGACTGACTGTGAATGTATGGAAAATGACTGGACTGGACTAGGTTCGATTCCCACCCGAGGAAATGAAATATAATATTTAATTTTTTATATATTTTCATACATTTTCGTTCTACATCCCACCATCCCAGGGCCAGACCTAGGTTATTTTAGCAAATCTGAAATTTTGAGGACTATTAGTCAATGCCATAGTTTAAGATATTGTGTTAAATAATATATAGTCGTAAGTAATTATTATAGAATAATTGTAAATTATTATAATACAATAAATTTTATTTTCGAAAATAAATATAACAATTTATAAAGATGCATATAAAAATTATTATCGTTATAATAAATTATATATATTTATAAATAATTACGGCATTCACTATCCTTTTTATTAGGCGTCCGATTTTAAGAAATTTTTATAAGCAAAAAAAATAGATTAAATAAATTCATTTATCTAAATTTTTTTAACAATAATTATTTTGTTAAAAACAAATAAAATTATAAATATATATATACACATATAATTTTATTTGTATATATATACTATTTTACCTTATTCAAAAAAAAATCTCCTATAAAAATTGCACAGGAGACACAGTATATCACTGTAAATGAATTTTTCTTTTCACGAAAAATTGTCAAGGCAGCAGGTCACGCATCGGCTACCGACAGTTTACCGTCAACTACTGTACAATAGTGTCTTAAACACCTATAAGGTAAGTGACGGTAACTTCGTGCTAGTACGTCGTTTCGTGAGTTTTACTTCTGGCAAAAATAATAAGCAATTTAAGTATTATTTACGTAAACTATATATTGGTATATAATCTTTATACTTTCAAGTGTCTAAAAACTAAGTAACAATATTTTAATTATAAAATTGTGCGTATAGCGACATTTTAAACACAGAGTTGGCTACGAACTGCAGTGTAACGTGTCTGCGTTGCTTACAACCGACTAAGACTAGCGTAAGAATTTCTTAAGGTTGTAGAAAGACAAAGATAAGTTATTCGAATAAAACATTGAATATATGCTTTTTGTATTCTATAAAAAATCATTATATTGAAAAAAAAATTAGATGGAAGCGTAAAATTCTTTTAAAATTGCAATAAATCGATTCACTAAATAGCAGTCATTTTATTTACCAAGTGTCCGCTATTTCGTGTAACTACCGAATTAGGGAGATCTTAGATACTTTTTAATAAATTTATATTTATGTTATAATTGAGATAATTTAAGTTTAAAGCTTAAAATCAGGTACTGTATTTATTAAAGTTTCTCGTGATCGAAATTCGGTATACGTTTTGTTCACTTAAATTTCTATATTACAATTTTAAAGGTAACCTGAATTGATAATTTTAGGCTAAATTCGAATAGGTACTGCCAATGCAATTTTGTTTTTTAAACAACCTTTATAATTTATTTTTGTGTATTTTATCGTATATAATATACATGGTAGTTAATTATTACTTTACATAATGTAAAAAATACTGAATAAACAGAAGTGCGGAAGTTACTAAAATCAGTAAAACGAAACAAGATCCCCTGCATTTCATTATTTTCTCTAACTTCGTGACAAAATAATCTACGTAAAATCAACACATTGACTTCTCTGTCTTTGTTAATATTATTTATCTTAGTCTTGTGTTATAAATCTAAATAAAGATCTTTTTATTTTTTCGGGAATATACTAAACTGGTTGCGAAAATAAAAGCCATTATCCAAATTACCTAAAATATAGTTCTATAAACTGGCATAGCTAGCTTCGAAAAATGAAACTTGAATTTTGAGTTTTTTAATATTTTTTTTATAATAAAAGTATATAAAAGTTCAAAAATGTAGTTTTTTTAAAATTGAGCTTTTATAATTCGTAAATTATAAAAGTTGAGGCTACCCGTGGCGCAGGGGTACAAAGTGTGACTGTAAAACCGACTGGTTGTGGGTTCAATCCCCACTCCAGGAGATGAAAATAGAAACAGTATAGAAAATAGAAAATATTTATTTAATTTTATACTTCACGCAAAGCGCGGCGTTGAGTTCTGCCACCTAACATGCAATGACTCCGAAATTCCGCAGAAAGTGGGGAACAGAGTGTCTCCTTTGCCTACCCTCCTGTGTGCGGGATACAGCGTAAAGATGATTAAATTTGATTTTTTTTATTTACAAATTCTTTACAATCAAAACCTATAAAGGTGTTTATTTTTTTTTAATATAAAACCTTATTCGCGGGGTAAAAACGTGTGACCCGAAATAGAGGCCACAAATTCACGAAGTTAGAAACAGAGCTAAATTTTATCACGAAGTAGGGTTCAAACAAGAGGTCCACAAATAAATTAATATAAAAATTAAGGTTAAGTTAAACCGCATATTTCACACATTAAATTACTGCCAAAAGACCCACTTTGATCACACTAAAATTTGCAAATTCATATAACCTTTAATAATGTATTTACAATAGTTTAAAGTTATAAGAGCCTTAAACTGCCGAAC